>CAKNYM010046920.1:24879-35735 GCA_932195095.1 Andricus curvator | reverse complement strand
ATTCGGATTCAGCGACCCCAAAAACCTATTATAAACATGGTCTGACCAGATGCAGGTTAAGAAGAAAAATATGTATTTTTACAGAATTCTGCTTATTTACTATGTGCCAAACCGATCGAATTATTTCCATCGTCGCAGGATGTAAATTCACACCAACTTTTTTTACAGTGTACCTTTATCTTTTCTCGCTCACTTGGGTTGAATTGGTTCACCTTTGTCCCAAGCAAGGACGGGCGCCCAAAAACCTATGTTATTTTTATCATTCAAATCCTTTGTTTAAAAAGTCATTCTTCCGATCAGGGTCCATAGTGCGCTCTTTAAAGAGACCGCCTAATTCAATATTTGATTGAAAAAAGTAGCGTTACAAGGGAAAAACGAACGGAAACAATTTAGACGCTGCGTGGTTCCAACCAAAGAAAGCAAGAGCAAGCAATAACCCTGAAAGAGAGCTAACATCACTGCTTCAGATGCTTCAGCGTTTTTGAAAATGGCAAGTAACTGGAAATCTCCAGGCCCGGACAAGGTACACAACTTCTGGTACAAGTTCCTGACGAAATGTGCGTTCTGCGTTGGCAAGGTGTTTTCAGATGATCATCGGACACTCAGCTATAATGACAGGCTTTATGCTCAAAGGTACTATGTAATAAATGCCTTACAGCTATTATTGCAAATAAGGTATATTGAAGTAAATTTAGATGCTTGAAGTCTGAGAAATTTACAAAATGTGCCCACGCATCATCGACTTTTTAAGTCGTGCGATAATGCTTTGGAGTACAAGAATCAAGTATTTTAATCACGAAAAACCAATGATAACTAGATCAATACTCATTACGACAGGTATCTTTCAAGGGGATTCCTTCAGTGCGCTATGTTTCTATTTAGCGTTAAACTCATTGAGCAAAACATTAAATAGCATGTCTTAAGTGTTCAGAATACATGATAATGAGGATGGTCAACAAGTAACCCATTTTCTATACATGGATGACCTGCAGCTATACATCAGTTCAGATCAGAAACGGCAGCAAGTGATCGATGTTACAAAGCAGTTTTCCAATGATATTCACATGGAGTTCGAACTACATAAATGCAGAATAATGCATGTAAACAGAAGAGAATTAGGGATCGGAGAGCTAGAGAACGATTTCAAGAATGGCATCGAGGCTGAGAGCGAGTCATATAAAACCTGGGTATTCTCGAATCTAAGGGTATTCAGCATACGATAGTTAAGAAAAGCCTAACGACTGCCTTCACTACAAGAATCAGATGGATTCTGGAAAGTTCTCTCAACTCAGCAATCAAAATCTGGGTAATCAACACCTATGCTATCCCTGTCCTCACGTACTCCTCTGGCCTCATCAAATGGTCAAACGGAGTAACGGATGCATCACAGTAATTAGGCGATTGAAAGGGTACTTCTACCACGAAAGAGACCTTACACATAAGGAAATGAACCATAGAGGAATGAAGAACACAATGGAGACAAAAAGCCATCCACGGCGAGCACCGCAAAACGTTAGATCAACATAAAGTGGATAATAGGGCATCCAATATTTTGCTTAAAACGGGCGTCCTCTATCCAGAAACGGAAGGATTCATCATTGCGATTCAGGACAGGGTTGTCAGCACCAGAAATTATCACAAGCACGTCTTAAATCGAGACGTGGTTGACCAGTACCATTATTTGGAAATACCAACGAATCCATCGAGCACATTATTGATGGTTGACGTGTACTGCCTCAGAGAGAATATGCACACATACATAACTATGTGGCTGGCATTATACATCAACAACTTGCCCGAAACACCTAAGGCATTAAGTAAAAACAATATGGAGCAACGTGAAATATGCAGCTATTCATCCAATTGTGATCTTGGTTTCATAAAATGTGCACTCAAGATGCACTGAAGACCTTGAACTTCTAGGAGTCAGTAGGGTACTGGCAGAATCTGAGAAGGCGGTTTTATTGTACGCCTGTCACATTGTAAGAAACTTTCTAGACCATCAGGAAGCTAGCGGCTAAAAACCTATGGAGTGGCAGATGGTAACTCTAAGAAAGCATCCAGGGGCGACTGATGACACCTCCGGTATATATAATATGCACTTGGCTGCAACCCAGTCCGTGATTGATGGGGTAAAAACCAGGCTTTGTCCAATATGTCCAATTAGGCACACTGCTCTTATCAGATCGCTTTATTGCATCACAAAAATGCGTTCGTGACTGATGATATATACTGGGACAGCTTCATGCAGACTATTTAAAAAAAAATCCAACTATAACAAGGAATGTCTTCGATATATTCGGCTGTAAAAATCTGAACCCTGATCATCGCAAAAGATTTCAAGTATCGTATTAATTTAATTTATAACATCCTTATCTGATTAGGCACTTGACCTATTGTTAGTCCGTGGCTGATAATGAAGAAGCAGGTTCACCCGAGAACAACTTAATAAAGAAAATATAATAATAATAATTTAGAAATTTAGGGTCAACAATGACCTTCCCCGGTCAGTTGACGGCTTGAACACCGAGAAACTGCCTCTGTTCTTGCAACAGGATATGAGCTGGCTGCAGGTGCAGACTCTTGCATATTACGCTGCAGTCGCGTGTGCCAGGATGATGAGCATAAAACTCGTATCCTAAAGAGGGCTAAGAACTGAAAAGCGCCGTGTATGGATGGGGTGCACAGCTTCTGGTACAAATACCTAGAGGTTCTGCATTTCGCCCTTGCTGGAGCCCTTCAAAACATCTTGGAGAACCCTCTTGCCCTATTTTATGACTAAGGACGTAACGTATATGATACCCAAAAAAGGTAGATACTGATGGCCCTAGTTATTACCGACAAATTGCCTGCCTCTCGGCCATCTGTAAGTATCTAACGGCTATCATTTCTGACTTCGTCTATAAATATTGTGTGGAGAATAATGCCCTCTGCGAAGAACAAAAATTTTATTGTCAAGGCTCCGGTGGTTGCAAGGACCAAGTCACGATATTCAGTGTGGTTGTGTTGCATGCAAAACACCACCAACGCAATTTGCACATGGCCTACATTGACTACCAACAGGCGTTTCCCTCAATACCCCACGATTATTTACTTGAGGTCCTTAAGACATATACGATCTATCCGTGAGTCATCCAATTTCTAGATCACGCTATGCACACGTAGTGCACAAGGATTAAATGTTTTATTCATGGGCTGATGAGGGATACCCGGTCCTTGCCCATTGAACGAGGAGTCTTCCAAAGTGATTCATTCAGTGCACTATGAATTTGTTTAGCATTGAACCCATTAAGTTGGACATTCAAAAACACGTCTTATGGGTTCAAAATTAAAGTGGGAGTGGCTGAATCTCAACTCACTCACCTCCTGTACATGGACGGCCTAAAGGTTTATGCAAGCTCAGAGTCAAAACTGAACAGCATACTTAACGTCTTGCTGCACTTCTTCTATGACATCAGGATGTCCCTGGGTCTGGAAAAATGCAGAAAGCTGCATTTGTTCTGTGGAGAGATAAATGCTCCACTGATGCTGGACGAACGCGAAATCAAAAAGGCTCTTGAGACTGCTTTTTCGGGTCACCTTAGCCGGATTCTGCCGTCTGGTCAACTGGTCCATGACTGACCTCGAGAAGCTTAACAGAATCATCAGCGTGAAAATGTCTGAGCACTTACTGCACCATGAAAGGGCAGCTCCAGAGAGAATAGTTCTGCCACGCAAGCTTACCGGCAGAGGGATCTTGGATGTTTGTCGATTGTGTAAATCTCAGGTCACGCAATTACACGAATATTTCCAAAACAGGACTAACATCTCCCTCTACGACTGCATCTCTAGTATTGACATGTATACTCCCTTAAAACTGGCAGCTGTTGATTTCCAGAACATCGGACGTCTCAACGCTGAACAGGTAGCTGCTCAGTGGTGAGACCAACAGCTGCACAAGCAACACTGGAAACGTTTATGCAAGGTGCGTACAAATCTTGAAAGAGCTGATGGCTCGAAAATCGCTACATCTAATTTAGAAGGCAGTATTGCTGAACACGTGCCGCATTGTCCGGAGTTTTCTGGGCGTGAACAATGATAGCGTCTAAAATTGCCTTCTGTGGCCATCCTGCGTACACAGAAGGTGACAGTGAAAAACATATTTTTAATTTTTGACTGTTTTTTGTAGATGTGTATATCTGTGTGCGTGTGTGAAGTTGAGTTTGTTTCTCGCCGTTTAATGTGAATAAAGTGAATATTTTAAATCGTTGGTCTCAGTCATTGCCATTGGAACTAGAGATTGTAAGAAAGATGGGTCCCTATAAATGGGTTCTCCAGTATGAATATTAGATCCCTATAAGGCTCGCCTGGATAAATGTTTGGATCCTTATAAACAGGATCTTCAGTATGAATGTTGGATCCCTATACACGGGCTCGTCAGGATGGATTTCGGAACCCTATAAACGGGCTCTCCAGCATGAATGTTGGATCCCAATAAGGCTCTCTAGTGTGATTGTCGGTTCCCCATAGACGAGCTCTCCAATGTGTGTCTCGTAAACTATGACGAATCCACAAGCAGAATATAGATTTCCAAAACATCGACTGACACCAGCGAATCTACAAATCACTAGCCGCGTTTCGCGACCGTGTTTAGTAGCGAAGTACCAGGTCATGAATACCTGTGCGTGGAAGGCGGGCCAACATAATAATAGATAATAATAATAAGATGGTAGCTCCAAGAAAGCATTCAGAGCCGTCTGTTGTCACCTCCGAAGCTTAAAGCCACTGTGTAAGGATAACAGCGGTAGAAGATGAACTCCAAACCACACCATGCTTCTAATTTTGCACGTACAACATCATCGCAAAAGATTTCAGACATCGTATTAAATTAACTTATAACATCCTCATCTCATTATTCACTCGACTTAGTACGTGGCTATGATTAAGAACCGGGTTCAACCAAGAACAATTACATTATCGCGTGACGATCAGGTTGTTCAACTCATAGGTGGAAATACCATCCAACATCTTGGAAATGAAGAAACATATGCATATCTTGGAATACCGTAAGCGGAATCCCAACATGTGCGTGTGTTAAAAACGGCCTTTGAAAAAAGTTATCGCCAAATTCTCAGAAAAATGTGGGCTTTCGAATTATCTGGGAAGAATAAGATCCAGGCGACCCATATGCTGGCCGTTCCTAGACTGCTTTACACGTTTGGAGCAGTAAAAAGGAACGAAAAATCTGATTTTCTAAGGAATTTTCCGCGTCTAGGGAGAATCTCGATGTGATGGCGGGAAATTAGTCTCAGATAGATTCGTGTTCAGCGCCGCAAAATACATAAAAATATCATGCCTGATCTTTTTCCATACAATTTCAATAACAAGGGTTATTTCATACCCGATAAAGCTGATTTTATAGGGAATTTTCCGCATATAGGGGAAAATCCTGACGTGTTCGGGGGCAACTGATGTCAGATTCGTGCTCAGCGCCCTAAAATACATAAAAATATCATGCCTGATCTTTTTCCAGGCGATTTCAATAACGAGGGTTATTTCATACCCGACAAAGCTGATTTTATATAGAATTTTCCGCGTCTACGGGGAAATCCTGACGTGCTCGGGGAAAGCTGATTTCAGATTCGTGTTCAGCGCCCCAAAATATGTAAAAATATCATGCCTGATCTTTTTCCAGACGATTTCAATAACAAGGGTTACTTCATACCCGACAAAGATGATTTTATAGGGATTTTTCCGCGTCTAGGGGAAAATCCTGACGCGCTCGGGGAAAGCTGATGCCAGATTCGTGTTCAGCGCCCCAAAATACGTAAAAATAACATGCCTGATCTATTTCCAGATGATTTTAATACCAAGGGTAATTTATACCCAGAAAAGTTGATTTACTAAGGAATTCTCCGCATCTAGGGGAAAATCCTGACCTGCTGGGGAAAAACTGATGTCAGATTCGTGTTCAGTGCCCTAAAATACGTATAGGTACCATACTCTGATCTCTCGCACAACCCAATTTTTTGTTTGTGTGCCTGTGTAATTAGACTTTTCGGTAATTTGATTGATTGGAAAACGCGCAAGTAAAATACGGTCACTAAATGCTCAAGTTTCGCAGAGTACACAGCCATGTCAGAAGCAGTGACAGAAGTTCTGTTTCTAAGAAATGTATTAAATGAATCATTTATTTTGAATATAGCTAAACCAATAAATATTTATGAAGACAATTCAGGAGCTGTAGCTATTTCGAAATTCGGAAATTTCCAAAAAATACGAAGCACATTGAAGTGCAATATCACTATATTAACGAGAACTACGGAAATGGTGTAATTGACATTATCAAAATTTATTCTCAGTTTAATCTGGCGGTAATGATAACAAAGAGCGTAGATAGAGTTAAATTTATCCAAATTAGGAATGCGTTGAAATTAATTTAAATTTTTCAAAAGTTGATTAGAAGATGAAATGTGAAATTCGAATGCAAGCTAGTATCTGAGAAGTGATATAATTTATGCGCAATAAGAAAACATTGTATGATTAAACAAAATAATAAGTATTGATTTATGATGTTAAAAATTCAAGGAGGCGTATCGGAATATATGAATATTTCAACATTCAGAAATCAAAGATTTGACTTTGATACCCGTGTCGCCATCTCTCAGCATTTAAATGCGCGCCTACTGAACTAGATATATGGACGCATAGATGTGCACGCAGCAGGAAGTTAGAGTGTCGCACGATACACGTTGAGTGATGGGTCTTGTCTCTGAGCGTGTTGCTATGGAGCCACGCACCAGTCCCGCTTTCCGGAGCACATGTTGTGCATATTAATCATTTTTCACTTTTCTACTCGCTTTTGTACATAGTAGTGGTTAATAATAAATAGTTAAATAAGTATTCCTACGATTGTGAGGACCTTATTTTTCCCACATTCACGTGATAAACCCAAGAACTTCATTCGGTCGGCCAACACGTACGAAGTCTCTTGCGTAAATTTCCCGCTCTTGCTTACCTTCTAGGATAGAAGAAGCAGGAGTGGATGACGCACACTTTTCAGTTGCGTCGGGTCTGGTTGCTTCAAGGAACCATGATCGTAGCTTCCAGAGCCTTCAACTTCTCATAATATGAAAATAAAGAAGACCAGAAACTACATCAGCGCGTGATGATCAGGATGTTCAACTAATAGGTGGAAATACCATGAGAAACATGTGAGCATATCTTGAAATACTGCAAGCGGAAACCCAAGTGATGCGTGTTTTAAAAAAGGCCCTTAATAAAAGGTATCCTCAGATTCTCAGGAAAATTTGGGCTTCCGAATCATCTGAAAAGAATAAGATCCAGGCGACCAATATGCTGACCCTTCCTATACTGGTTTACACGTTTGGTGCAGTAAATGAAACGTCGATGAGTTGAAGCAACTTGACCGAAACACACGCAGGATGATGACAATCCATCAGAGTCATCATCCTAAATCTTCCATACCTCGAATATACCTCCCTCGAGATAAAGGGGGTAGAGGTTTTTTGAACATAGAGTGTCCTAATCGGAGAACGGTTCTGGATGCAGCCTTCTCAGTTTTGAATAGCACAGATTCTCTTATTCGACTCATACATCAACATCAAGTCGCCAATGCTGCGACATTTCTATACCGTGCCGCAGATAGGGTCGCAGAGGAGCTTGGTCTTCCATTTGATTACAGCGACACTACATATGGCCTAGCATCACTAACACCCTTGGTGCTCGTGAGTCGTGTACAGAAAGCAGAACATTCGCTTCTATTAAGAGAACATGCTAACAGGCTCCTTCATGGTAAATTCTACGACATTATACGTAGAGAAGAGCTATCGATGGGTCTGTCAAACATGTTTCTCAAGTCTGCTGGATTGAGATCGGAGACTGAGGGATTTCCTTTTGTCCCTCGAGACGCCGTTGTAGACCTTAGTGTACCGCAAGCGCATAATGAATGTACCTGTAGGCGATACGAATTGCCGAGCATGCAGGCAAGAGCCAGAAACACTTGGCTCAAAATATGCATCTATGGGTACATAGAGAGATACAATGCGGCTCTAAAAGTGTTATATTACCAACGTCGGCACTTCTATGGTATTGATCTAATGCCCAACTTGCCATACGCCCAGGGGGAACTCGAGTCTGTTATGGAGTTGTTGTTCTTCTGGGATCACTTCATCTGGTCCAGCAACACTGTTTATCATAACCGTCTACAAAGATTGGCATCTCTAAAAAAGTATCCAGAGTTGAAACCTTAATCTGTAGCTGTGACGTCTGCCGCGTAAGGCCATTCGTGGCTAGTGATCAGACTCCAAGGAACAGTGTTGTACGAAGTCTCTTGCGTGAATTTCCCGCTCTTGCTTACCTTCTAGGATAGAAGGAGCAGAAGTGGAAAAGGTACACGTCCCAGTTGCGTCGGGATTGGTTGCTTTCAGGAACCATGATCGCAGCTTATGGAGCCTACAACTTCTCATAAATAAGTAAGTAAATAAAATAATTATATTACATATTATAATTCTATTATTAATAAATATATATATATATATATATATATATATATATTTATAATTTAAAAAGAGAGTTAAACAACCACCACAGGATCCCACTAAGAGCAAATGCCATAAAAAAAAGTCAATAGTCCCCAGTAGAACCGCGGTAAATCACACCTATGGCCACGTCTCACAACCGTGAGATGGGTGGTCACAGGAAACGACGAAATCACAACGACAGACCGGCTAAACCCTCGTGTGTTTTGAGGACACGAAGCGACCCAAGGATGACAGCTTTCTACATCTATCTCGCAAGTGCCTCGGCATATTTTTGGCACGCGGGTATGGCTTTAAGGTTACGAAACAGTGATAGTTTCGCACCTCCAAGAGCACCTATCACAAGGACAATTACTTGCACCGAATATTTTGGGTACAGTCTTTGCAGCTCTCTTTTAAGGTCTTGATACCTCTCCTCTTTTTTTTTCTTCCTTGCAGTATTGTTGTATTCGGACGGAGCCGAGAATTCGATCACGAATATAGTTCGTTTCTCGAAGTCTTGGAAAACAATGTCAGGTCTGGAGTGCGCAACGGAGATTGCTGCCCGAAAATCGTAGTTCGAGAAAATTTGGCACTTCTCGTTTCGGACAATCGACTCTATCTCCCTTGGAGCGTTCGGCAGGGCAGGGTCGCGGCCAACACCGTAAGAGCGTCAAAGATGACAATAAAGCACTCGTAGGGCCGCACTATGTCTATAGATATACGTCGTTCCTGCGTGGGTCGGACACCCTGATAGTATGTGTTCTAGGTACTCAGCGTGTGCATGACACGCTCTGCAACTATCACTGGGAAATTCTTGACATATAATGCGGTTACGGTATGTTAAGGTGGAAATTACACCATCCTGGCATGCGAAAATAAAACCCTCTGTACCTGAATTAAGCCCTGATGATTTGAGGAAAGCAAAAGTTTGCTCCTTCGACAAGGACTGCACTTTCCTCACTTCTGATGTTAAAATTCAGACCAAGGGACTCGGCCGCTTGCTCCGCGGCTTTGTAAAGGAACGTTCCTTCGCCAATCATCTCGTGGTTCCTGACCATCTTTAGGAGAGGATCTCTGCTATTCGAAATGATGTTAGCTGTACTTAGAACAATGCGGTTATGAAGACACTGGAGATTCAGAAGTCCGCGTCCGCCTTGACGGCGTGAAATATATAATCGCGGAACTGACGAATTGATATGCAAGATTTTATTCATATGCATGATCTTACGTGTAGTGGCAACAAGGGCCTTAAGCTCGTTCTTCGTCCACTGAACTACCCCAAACGAGTAGAGTAGAACCGGGACGGCAAGCATGTTAGTCGCAGATACCTTGTTCAACGCGGACAGATTGGAAGACCAAATCTGTCGAAGAAGATGCTTTTATCTGCTTCGGAGAGACTCCTTCACTGATGTTACGTCCTGAATGCGGTTTTGAGGCACGCCCAGGTATTAAGGCCAGTATTAAGATGTCTGATAACACTTATATCCACAAGCTCAGGGTCCTTGGGAACGCCAGTAATCTTTCCTTTCTTCAAATGCATTTTGGCACACTTGTCCAAGCCAAAGTCCATCCCAATCTCTCCTGTGTAGTTCTGGACAATATTTATAGCAGTTTGAAGTTTGCTTTTACCAGAGGCATAGATCTTGAAGTCATCCATATAAAGTAAATGAGTGACCTTATGCTCGCGCTGATTAGTGTCGTCACAGAGGTATCCAGGAGAATTTCGTAGTGCGAGAGATAGAGGCAGAAGTGTGATGCAAAAAAGCAAAGGCATAAATCTCTCTATGCATCTCACTATGTGTGGATGTACCTTCAAGCTTTCCAACAGGTAGATGATAAGTCTATGAGAGGTTGAATCAAAAACTTTCCGGTAGTCAATCCAGGTCATTGACAGGACGCGCTGATGGGCTGCAGCGTCTTTACAGACACACCTGTCAATTAGCAGGTTCTGTCGACAGCCTGTTACATCTTTTTTCGAGCCACGTTCTTCGCACATCTCTCGCCATACAGGCTCCATTCGTCCAACAATCCTGTTGTTGAGGACAGCTGTAAAGATCTTATACAGCGTGTTCAAACAAGTGATTGGCCTGTAATCCTCTGGGTTGGACAAGTTGCCCTTTTTTGGCAGGAGTATAGTGCGTCCTACCACCAGCCACTGCGGAATGGGCGTCTCCGACTTTAAATATGAGGTGAATATGCGGTCCAAATGCTGGTGTGTAAAAGTAAATTTCTTCCCCAAAAGTTCTTCATACAATCTGGTCCAGCAGCGGAAAAGTTCTTCGTGCCTCTAAGTGCTATATATATATATATATATATATATATATATATATATAT
>CAKNYM010046920.1:0-19498 GCA_932195095.1 Andricus curvator | reverse complement strand
TCCTCTTCCTCTTCCTCTTATTCTTCATTGCATCTATACCTGCTTAGCTAAAAGCTTTGTATATCCGGATATGACCAATGAAGCAAGTGAGTAGTCCAAGATAATGTCTCTTTAATAGGAAGGTTATTCATGATGGTATCTCTGCCTTTGTCTTCTACGGTGAAGGCGAAGAGAAACTATTTCTTTAATCTTTTTGTCACCGTAGAAGACAAGGGCTCCCACAACCTAGTATCGTGAAATGATATAAGAAAAAGATGCCATACAATTTTTAGCACAATCGGATAATATTTAGAGGTCCTTCAGGAGTCTTGAATTTTCCCATGTATTTTATATGGGGAAAATTCAGGGAAATCTTCTAAACGAGATAACTTTCTAAAATTTTAATGGAATCTAACGTCCTCGTGAGGACTAGTAGCGTTTGACAGGCTAACAAAATGGCCATGCGTAAAATTCAAAATTATGCGAAAATTCAACATAGCGGTGTTAAAATTGTTTGCAAAAATCGGATGTTTTTGTATTTGAGAAGGAAACTACTTGGAACTTGGTTAAAAAATAGCATTTTTGTAATTTAAAAAAAAATTTTGTCATAATTGGTTAGTGATGCATAAATAATTGAATTCTGAGAAATAAAAAAATGGCTACTTAGAACGTCAATAGTTAATCCCTACTGACGCGATTGCTTTACTAATCAATTTTAATAAAATTGATTTGAAAATTACAAGAAATACGATTTTTGGCCTTGCTTCATAGGCACTAAAAAGGGTTAAAATCATGTATGTGTTATAAAAAATATTATATTCTACAGGACATCGATTAAAATTTTATCTTGGGCGATATCAGGACACAGTTAATGTTCATGCACCGGCTAATTGCATTTGTATTCTGCAGGGACTCTATCAAAATTTTAACTTGGTAACTTGGTTTATATTAGGATCAACTAAAAATGTAATCTCAACAACATGTTTATTGTTCGTGCACCAGGTAGTTAAAATAGTATTATGCAGGAAATCTATAAAAATTGTAATTGTTATATTTGTACAATATAATAAAAGTCTCACATTTTCAATTTTTTAAATCCTTATTATATTTATCTAGATATATAGCGAAACATGTTACTCATCGAATTTTTATGTCACTATTTAATCATCAGTTGAAATTCTATACAACAAACGTATAACTTAGTGGACGAAATTGACAGAAAATGAGAAAGAAGAAATTTTTTGGATGTGCAGAAACATTGACTTTTTTGAACATTTGAAAACATGTATGAACTTTAATTCTAATAAGGTTTAACGTATCGATTACATCAATTTCTATATTCAGTACATTTTCATTATGTATGTTACGCGAAACTATAGAGAGCTCGAAACTCTTTAAAAATCAAAACTTATCGAGAAATCTAATTTCGTGGAAAATAAACTTGAAAACTTTCAATTTATTGTATTACGAGAAAACTGAATGATTCGATCTATGCACAAATTAAAATGATGTCAATATTGATGTAGTCTTGAATTTGACAATGGAGCTAATTTAACTAAATTAGCGGTAAATGAGTCCTGAATTCCCTATAGGTTATGACTTTATTTTTAGAATGTGGAAAATGAACACATGCCAGATTAACAGACTTTTCTTAGTTGATCATGATATCATCCAAATTTAAATTTTGATATTACTCCGGGGAAATTATACTTTTTTCCGAAAAAAAAGAAGAAACATTTTTTTTCTTCATAATCATATCCGCGAAATTATTAGAAACGAATATAAATAAATTATTCATTGACTCGTTTACGCATACACTCTTAGCCTCAAAACTTTTGCTGTACAGACTATAAGTCATGCGTAATTAGCGGCTAGATTTCGACAAAAATGCATCGAAGAACATTTCTAGAGCAGGAAAATTAATTTTAGAAACAATAAATGTATTTCGCTATACAAAAGTTTTGAAAGTATTAATTAGTTTTTTAAGTGCAGCACTAGGATCTAATTTCCATCCCGGAATTTAATTATATCTAAAGGTCCTCGGAAATGCCAGGAAGTAGTTCTGCAACTTGTGTGCACATTGCCTGTAGCCGGAGTCACAATGAGATGAATAGATGCATATTTCACATTCCATTATATTGTATTTACTTCATGCCTAAGCTTGCTATTCTGGTGGACCTTGTTTTTATAGGTTGCCTGGCGATGGTGCAGACTCTTCCGACTTTTCTCTCACGCATCACGATGCCGAGTAGATTGGCACTGAATAATCAACCGTCTGGATAGTACATAACATCTCAATATAAGATGCAATCTTGGTTTGCCAAAACGAGGACTGGAATAGATCTAAAGAAAGGCATCCATTCTGTTAAGAGTCCTCGGTTTAGGGCAAGTTGTTGATGTATAATGCCCGCCACATCACTATGTCTGTGCGTATATTCTCTCTGAGCCATTACGGGACAACCATCAATAATGTGCTCGTGTTTTCGTTGGTATCTCCACATACTCGGCACCGGTCAAACTCGTCTCGATGTAACACATGTTTTCGATAATTTCTGGTGCTGACAACCCTGTCCTGAATCGCAATGACGACTTCTTCCATTTCGGGAAATAGGATGCCCTTTTTCAGCGAAATATTGGATGCCCCACTATCCATTTCTTGTTGATCTAACGTTTTGGGGTGCTCGCCGTGAAAGGCTTTTCGTCTACATTGCTTTTCTAAATCCTTTATGGTTTTTGCCCTGATATTAAAGGCCTCCTCTGAGGAAAAATTCAATGGCGTGTAATCGAGATGCGCTTTACATATGGTGCTGTAAAGCGCAATATCTCGCTGGCTGTAAAAATATTGTAGGTACAGTATAACTTATGACTTACACCATTTCTTGACATCTTAAACACCCCTAACCCCTCTATGCCGTGGTAAAAGGTTCTACCGCGAACTGAGTGTAAAGCAAACTAACCATCAAGGCACCGAAGTCCCTCAATTGGAAGACATGACTGACTAGTGTTTGGTTGTTTAGGGAACAATTAACAGACGCAATTTAGATGCTGCGTGGTTTCAACTAGAGATAACAAGAGCAAGCAATAATCCTGAAACGGGGCTGATCTTGTTTTCCAAATTGAGAGAACTTTTCATAACCAATCTGAGTCTTTTAGTGAAGGCATTCGATAAGCATTTCTTAACTGTCGTATGCTGAATGTCCTCAGATGCGAGAATACCCAGGAATATGATATATATGACTCGCCCTTAGCCATTGCTTCTATGTCATTCTCGTGTTCGTTCTTTAGCTCTGCGAATCCTAATTTTCCTCTGGTTAAATGCACTACATTTATCTAGTCCGAACTCCATGTGGATATCATTGGAAAACTGCTTTGTGACATCAATCACTTGTTGCAATTTCTTGTCTAAACTAGCGTATAGCTTCAGGTCATCCATGTATAGAAGATGGGTCACTTAAGGACAATCCTCATTATTATGTATTTTGAACCCATGGAAAATGCTATTTAGTGTTTTGCTCAATGGGTACAATGCTAAACCGAACCCAAGTGCACAGAAGGAGCCTCCTTGCATGATACCCATCGGAATGTGTATTGATCTAATTATCCTTGTTGTTTCGTATGAAACAGCGGGATTCTTGTACATCAAAACATCATTGCACGACTTAGAAAGTGGATGAAACGTTAGCAGGTTTAGTAAATTTTCAAAAATTCAAGCAAATGGTCATGTGGTACGGAAGGAAACGTTTGCTGGTAGACGATGTATGCCATGTGCATGTTCATTTGATGTTTACGTGATTGCGTCATGACAACAGAGTCTATGGTGACCAGATTTGTACCACCCCGCAAGTTTTTGCGACATCCTTTTTGTTCTTCCGCAAGGATGTCATTTTCGTCGCAGTGAGAATATGCCTCATCTGCAATTATAGCAGTAAGGCATTTATAAATAATTAAAAGACAGACTATCGGTCGAAATGCAAATGGATTTTGAGCGTCTTTTTTTTAGGCAACATATACGTAGTACCTTTAAGCATACAACCTGGTATCAGATCTGGTTGTTCGATGATCTTCTGAAAACACCTTGCCAATGCAGAATGTACCTTAGTCAGGTACTTGTACCAGAAATTATGCACCATGTCCGGGCCTGGAGATTTTTAGTTACTTGTTTTTTTTTCAAAACTGCTGAAACATCTGAATCTGTAATGTTAGTCAGCTCCATATTAGGGTTATTGCTTGCTCTTACATTCTCTAGTTGAAACCACGCAGCGACTAAATTGCTTCTGTTTATTTTTCTCCAAACACCTGAATAGTATTTAGTATTTAGTATTTAGTATTTAGGCAGTCTATAATCTCATCCAATGTTGCTAGTATCAATGTCTTGATGTTCGTAGGGTGGATGATTTTGATAACATGGTGTATCATCTTTCTTGTTCTATTTACTCCCTTATATTGAGTCAATCGACCTAATTTGCTCCTCACTTTGCTGGCATTCATATCCAACCTGATTTGCCATGGTCATTTCCTTCCTGGGTACATCTTGGGCAGATAATGTCTATGTATTGGTTCTACGTGTCTGATCTCTAGCAAAGCACGACCAAAATTCATTTCAAGGTGCTGTAGTTTTTCTGGAATTTCTCTATTTACATCAACGTATTAATGTCTATATGTGGTTCTAGTAGATCCGGTACTTGATGTTCATAATTCCTAGCACATATGCCTTCTGCTTCAATCAGGTCTTCATTGTCGACATCTTCCCGAGGATGTTCATCAATAGGAAGCTGATGTTCCACTTTTATTTTGATAGAAGCTATTTCAGCAGCAAAAAACAATCTGTTCACAGATATTGAGCGTTTTTGGTCTGCTAAACTTCTGCTTCTGCCACTGTTGGAATTAGACCATCTGCATCATTGTGTGATGCAGCTTCCTTCAACTGATGTTCAGCAAACTTAGTCTTAAAGTTGTATCCCTTCTCGCTATGGCTATCGCCATTATTATTATTTGTATCATTATGTTGGCCCAACTTCGACCCACAGGTACTCATTACCCGGTACTTTGCTACTATACACGGTCTCGAAACGTGGAAAGTGCTTACTAGATTCGTTGGTGTCAGTCGTTGTTTCGGAACTCTATATTCTGCTTGCGCATTCGTCATAATGCGCGACTATACAATAGACGTACTGGATAGCCCGTCTATAGGGATGGGACAGTTACACTGGAGAGCCCTATAGGATCCGAAATTCATCCTGGAGAGCCCGTTTATATGGTTCCAACATTCATCGTGGAAAACTGGTTTATAGGCATCCATCTTTCTCACAATTGTTAGTTCCAATGCCTACGAATGATACAAATGATTTAAAATATTAATTAATATATCAGAGGGCGAGAGACATACACATCTTCACGCAGGCACACGGACATACGCATGTACAAAAATGGAAGGTAAAAATTAAAAAGTCAAAAATTAAAAATCTAATTATCACAGTCATCTGCCATACACGGCCATCACTGATATATATCAAACACTGGATGTAGGATTCAATGGAACGATCTGTGCCTACTTGAAGGCGTCGGAGCCGCCATTTTTTAGGGATGTTTTGGTTCGGGACCATTCGGGACAGATCGGGATATGCGGGAGATTCAAATGTAGTATGGAAGAGAACTCAAAAATATTAATAAAAATCATGTAAAATTTAGTTTATTGTCAATGAGTGAATTGACTAAAACTGGAAACTAAATAAAACTTAATAAAAAGTAATTACATACATAAAAATAATCGAACAGTACAAACAATGGAAAGTCGATGGGATTTTAAATTGGTGGAATACACATTTTGTAAGCACGTGGTTTAGAATATTTATAAATTGAATTATTATGAATCCTAATCAAACCTGCAATTTCCCTTAAATTGCTAGTTTTTGATTAAAAATGTTAATCTTTTTTGTTGAAATATCGAACTATGTATTATATTTTTCAACTTTCGACTTTTAATTTAAAAATGTTCAAATGAAAAGTGTTAAAAGCTTCCATTTTATACGCGTAAATTATTAAGCGTTTGAGCTAAACAAATTTCAAGGTTCAATTTTGTAAGTTAAAAATTTTTAAAAATTCGAATCTTTTAATTTCAATGACCGTGATCAATTCTTTCTCAATTGTTCAATTTTTATTTTCAGTCAGAAAGTTGTTCTTTTTCGACCTAGGATGACAAATATTGAGAATATTGAGAAGAGATAATTTTAAATGGCATATATATGGTGTCCAATCAATTGCTATATATTTGAAAAAACTTCAAACTTAAGGTTTTTTGGTGTTTAATAACGATTTTTCATTATTGTGTTTTAATATTTTACCATTGCTTTAAAGTTTAAACCTAGAAGCTTTTTTCTAATAGCGATCAGGTACACATCTTAATTTAAAATTATCTCATTGCAATATTCTAAATATTTGTCATCTTAGGTCGAAAAAGAACAATTTTTTGGCTGCAAAACATGTAAATTCCTGTAGATTCTTGTAGTTGTGAATTCTCGTAGAAAATTAAAACTACAAGAAAATAAAACAATGTCCAAAAAGATACAATAAAAGTACAAAATTCGTCTCAATAATAGAAAAAACTTGTACTTTCCTGTAATTTATTGTATTTATTTGTAGATTGCTGTAAAAATAGTTTTAGGTTTCTGTACTTTTTTATAAAAAATTTTCCACCAGGGAAATTAATCTTCTTGATCGAAAATCACCCTTTTGTTTAAAAACACATAATTTTATTTGAAAATTCATCTATTTGGTTAGAAATGTACTTATTATGTTGAAAATTCGTCTTTTTCGGTTCAAGATTCCTCTGTTTTCGTAGAAAATTCAACTATTTGGTTGACCGATAACTTTTTGTATCAAAAATCCATATATACTGGTTGAAAATTCAACTGATTTGTAAAAATTGATCTTTTTGGCTTAAAAAGTCAACAATTTGGTTAAAAAATAACCTATTTTGTTGAAAAATCTTCTTTTTTTAATGAATTCTACTGTTTTTTATATTAAATTTTTTTGTAGTCAGAAAAATTGAACCATTTTTTTAAAAGCTGAACTACTTTATTAAACATAAATTTTTTGTTGTTGTGAAGATTCATAATTTTGGTGGAAAATTTGTCTTTTTGGTAAAAAAAGCCTTGTTTTTGATTACTTTTTTGACACATTATTGTTACTATTTTACTATTTTTTTAAGCTTGAGCAGTTCCGAGCCCTGTATATATTTATACCTCATACTTTTTTCTATGTAATTTTTATTAAACATTAATTCAAAATTCGTATTCATGAATTGCATAATACTAAATTATGATTTACATTCATTTTGTAATTATAATATCCATTAGTCATATTTACAATTTCACCCCACTTTTTTTATCCGTAGAAAAATTATTTTGTACAAACTGGTAGCTTTTAAAGGTTACAATAAGTGTTTCACAAGTCTAACGTAGTGTTTCACAATTGTAACGTATACAGATTTTTAGGATATTACAATTATTATATTGTTCACATGTAAAAACTTCAAAGTTTTATTGTACTTTTCAAGAGAAAAAATAAATAAATATTCTAAACCACGTGTTTACAAAATGTGTATTCCGCCAATTCAAAATCCCATCGACTTTCCTTTTTTGTACTGTTCGATTATTTTTATTTATATAATTACTTTTTATTAAGTTTTATTTAGTTTCCAGTTTTAGTCGATCCACTCATTGACAATAAACTACATTTTTCATGATTTTTATTAATATTTTTGAGTTCTCTTCCATACTACATTTGAATCTCCCGCATATCCCGATCTGTCCCGAATGGTCCCGAACGAAAACATCCCTAAAAAATGGCGGCTCCGAAGTCTTCAAGTAGGCACACGCGTTTTCCATTGAATCTTGCATCCAGTGTATTATATATATCAGTGACGGCCATAGGCTACGATTTTAGCCCCTATCATTGTTTACGCCCAGAAAACTCCGGACGATGCGGCATGTGTTCAAAAATATTGCCTCCCGAATTAGTTGTAGCGAATTTGGAGCCCGCAGCTCTTCCAAGATTTGTACATATCTCGCATAAACGTTCCTGAAGCCTGACGCTGGAAAGCCGGAATCTTGTTGAGTTGGCTGAGAAATGAAGCTTTCATACCTCTAAGGCAGCCGATTATAAGAACTACGATATGGAATCTGTAGCCGTGGTACAGCCTGCCTAGCTCGAAAAGAAGTGCTCAATATTTAATCACGTAAATGATCTTCGTTTTCAGATCTTGGACGACAATATTAGACTTTGAAGCACTGATACGTTGAGAGGTGGAGAATAAGAAATTCTAGTAGATCTTATACTGGTTATTCTCCACAATGAACTTCAGTTCCCCCTGGGCATATGGCGAGACGGGCCTTACAGTAACACTATATAAGTGCCGCAGATGATAATACAACACTTATAGAGCCGCATTGTGTTTCTGTATGTACCTGTAGCGTGCATACTTCTAGCATCCACTGAGAACATGTCCAAGTGTTTCTGGCTTTTGCCTGCACGCTGGACAGTTAGTATCGCCTACAGGTACATTCATTGTGCGCTTGCGGTAAACTGTGATGTCCATAACGCCGTCTTGGCAGGCAGAAAGAAATCCCTCAGTCTCCGATATCAATCTAGCAGACTTGAGAAACATGTTGGACAGGCCCGTCGATAGCTCTTTTCTTCGTATAATGCCGTAGAATTTACCGTGAAGTTGTTTTTCAGCATGTTCTCTTAGTAGAAGCGAATTCTCTGCTTACTGTACACGACTTTTGAGCACCAAGAGTGTTAGTGATGCTAGGTCATGTGTAGTGTCGCTGGAATCAAAGGGGAGACCGAACTCCTCGGATGCCCTATCTGCTGCACGGTATAGAAACGGCGCAGCATTGACGACTTCATGCTGACGTACGAGCAGGTAAGAGAATCTGTGCTATTTAGAACTGAGCAGTCTGTAGCTAGAACCGTTCTGGGATGACGGCTTCGATGGATTGTCATCATCTTTTATGTGCTTCATTCAAGTTGCTTCATCTAATCGACATTACATTTTACTGCGCCAAACGTGTAGAGCAGTATAGGATATTCATTGCGATATTCCAAGATATTCATATCTTTTTTCATTACTAAGATGTTCAATGGTATTTCCACCTATGATTTGAACATCCTGATCGTCACGCGATGATGTCGTTCGTAGTCTTCCTTTATTTAGGTGGACGCAGGCAAACTTGTCCAGTTAAAAGCTCATGCCAATCACCTTGGAGTAACTAATCCGCCGACACAAGGATGTTAAGGTCCTCTTTTGAAGAGGCGAAGAGTTGAAGTTCGTACATATATAAAAGGTGGTTGATCTTATTTTCTCTTCTTTTCGGCGGGCCACATCGGTACGCTATAGGTCACTAATTGCCTTCCCGATCTTGACGAGACGATGGAAAAAAATAGTGGTTTGACCTACATTATTTCTTTGACTAGTCAACCGGGTACCTCCCTCCCCCCTCCTCCACAATACTTCATAAGGTGTTAGGTGTTCACTAATATTATTTCTGTGACCAAAGCAGGGGTGCCTTCCTGCACCTCAGAAGAAGTTAGAAAGGGCAAGAGGTTTGACCAGCATTATTTCTGTGACCATTCACAAGACTGCCTTCAAGCCCCGCACAAGACATTTGCAAGAGGTGGTCGTTTAACCAGCATGATTTCTGTGACTAGTTAAAGAGCTGCCTTAACGCCCCCACACGAGACTTTACCTATAAAGTGGTACGGGTTTTACTAACATGATTTCTGTAACTGGTAAGAGGGGTGCCTTCCGGCGCACCGCAAGACGTTGGAAAGGGGTCGGTCTTTAACGGATATTATATCTGTGCCCAGTCACCGGGGTACTTTGCCGCCTCCCATGAGACGTTGGAAAATAGTAGGGGTTTGATCGGCAATATTTCTAGGACAAGTCACCGGGTTCCTTCCCGCCATTAACGATACGTTGAAAAGGGGTATTTGTTTAACTGAAATTATATCTGCGACCAGTCACAGGTGAGCCTTGCCGCATCCCACGATACGTTGGAAAAGATTATGTGTTCAAACAACATTATTTCTATTGCCAGACACAGGCATGACTTCCCGCCCCCACAAGACGTTAGAAAGGAATAGTCAATAATCAACATTATTTCTGTGACTAGTGACAAGGGTACCTTCCCGCCTTCACTAGAAGTTAAAAAAGGTTAGGGGTTCGACCAACATTATTCCCGTGACCGATTACAGGGGTGCCTTCAAGCTCCGCAAGAGATTTTGGCAAGGGGTAGGTGTTTCACCAACATTATTTCTGTGACTAATGAACGAGGTACCTCCCCTCCACAACAATTTATAAAGTGGTAGGGGTTTTACTAACATTATTTCTGTGAAAAGTTACAGGGGTGCCTTCTTGCCCCTCACGAGGATTTAGGAAGGGCTGTGGGTAAGACCAACATCATTTCTGTGACCAGTCACAGGTTGCCTTCCCACCCTTAACAAGACGTTGGAAAAGGGTAGTGGTTTCATCGACATTATCTTTGTGACCAGTCATAGGGATGCCTTCCTTCCCCTCACGAAGAGTTAGATAGAGCCAGGGGTTTGACCAATATTATTTCTGTGACCAGTCACAGGGGTGCCCCGCCCCCAACAAGACGTTGGAAAGGGTTATGCGTTTGAGCAACCTAATTTCTGTGACCATTTAAAGGGGTGCCATCCCCTACGAGACGTTAAAAAAGGGTAGGGTTTTGACGTACATTCTTTCGTTTACTAGTCAAAGGGGTGCCTTTTTGCCCTCACGAGACGTTAACAACGGGTAGCGTTTTCAACAACAGTATTTCGGTGACCGGTAACATGGGTGCCTTTAAGTCCCCCACGAGACCTTTGCAAGATATAGGGGTTAAACCCCTCAAGACTTTTTGAAGTGGTAGGGGTTTTACTGACATTATTTCTGTGGCCAGTAACAAAGTTGCCTTCCCGCCACATACGAGAAGTTAAAAAATTATAGGGTTTGGCCAACATTATTTCTGTGACCATTCACAGGGGTGCCTTTCCGACCCGCACGAGACGTTAAAAAAAGTTAGGGGTGTCACATACATTACTTCTGTGACTAGTTACAGAGTTCCTTCGCACCCCTCACAAAACATCGAAAAGGGGTAGGAGTTTGACTAACATTATTTCTTTGACCAGTCACAGGGGTTTCTTCCCGCCCCTGCGAGACGTTAGAAAGGGTTAAACGTTTGACCAGCATTATTTCTGTGCCTAGTTACAAGAGTTTCGTTGCATCTCCACGAGACGTTGAAAAGAACGTTTTCCCGACGCCAAAATACAGAAAGATGAGTAGTGTTCTTATCTTCATGGACGCAATTTGCACAGCTACAAGTGTTGAAAGATTTTCTTCTTGACTTCCAAACCAAAGCACAGTTTCAAATCTATGTGAAAACGCCCTCATGTATGATCTTTTTAAAAGTCCCCCCCCCCCAGTCAATAGGTCAGGGTCTACCCACTTATTTTTTTAAATTTCAGGCTTAAGTACATCCCGTGAAAGTGCTGTTTAACATTGGTGACCGACTGAGAAGCCCTAAGCAATATTCGATGTGTCTGAACAGACGCATATTTGAAATATAATATCTTATTTGTGATATATTTATGGGCTGCTAAAAAATTAAGTAACAGTCAAAGTGGAGAAGGAGTAGTCCGCTTTAACTTTAAGTGAGGATGAAACAGAAGGTTAAAAATTAGCACTAAATTAATTTTCTTCATTTTAAACAACCCCTACGAAAACTTTATGGAAATTATGCCTTAATATTTGCTTTGTAGTATATTTTGTGTGCTACTGAATTTTTCTTTGAAAAAATTCGGCTTTTGATTAGATTTGCTGCTATTCATCTTATCCTGAATTCAAAAATGTATAACTTTATTCTTCTGTAAAAAATAGATGGAATTTTAAATTTTATTATAACGAAAAAATTACAATAATTCGGTAACACATGATAAGTAGGTAAATAATTATTATATATATTAAAAATATCTCGAAACCGATAAATGTTTTGTCTATAACAGTAATAGAATTATATTAAAGTTCATTCTCACCGTTATGATTTCATTAACTATATTTAAATTATTCAGAAGTCAATATAGGCAAATGAAGTACTGAAGACTATACAGTTTCAAGATTTTATTACAAGAATATAGTATGAACTCTTCATTCGATAATACGCTTCAATTTTGCGTGCATTTTATACATATTCGCAAATCTTACCCCCGCAGGACACGTGGGTTATAAATTTCAATATTTATCGTTATAATATTGTGTATTATATACTCTTATGTTACTTCATTTCGCTAAGTAACTAGGGGTATTTTTACTGGAAATGTATTAGGCAATTCACGTCTAATAAGTTATAACAAAGCAATTTTCAGACATCGCACGATAGCGCAGATTAGAGCTGCGTCACATCTCCACGTGCCAGTCGGGCACGCGTGCTGATATGTTACGTGTTTTGTTTCTCGTTTTTCTCACAGCAAAGTCCCATCTCCTCCTGCGGAAGGAAAAGCGTAATGAAGCCGATTCAGCTTTTTCCGCTCATCAAATTTATTTCCAGCTGTTGGCTGAAAAGTAGCAGAAATAAAGTTTAAATTAAATTTTATTCTAATCATTGGTTCAAGTCTTAGCAAATAAAATAAAAAGAAATTGTATAATTGTTACAAGCGCATAAATCTCACCCCCTCATCCCCACTACTACACTTCTTTCATACAATATTTTGGGCAAAAATTATGCCACTATAAGGCCTTGAGTGCTCTAATCACTGAGATAAGACTCAGAAACAGAAGGAAGCATTCGCATAGCAACAGTGTAAGCCGCCGATACATCAGCAGCCACGCCATTTCCATTCAGCAGCTGTGGCGGAGTCCACAGTCATCGGTACCAGCGACAGATAAGAAGTTCAACGCGACTGTTGGTTATAATAAAAGTTAGGATAAAGTTAGAAATGTTGTAACTTTATTAAGACGAGAGGATAAGTCTTTTTTGGGTACGTTAAACGGCCAGTCTGGCTGAAGCAAAGTTCGTTCTAAATAAATAGGACAGTTGGTTTACTCTCGGTGCTTCAGAGCACTGCCGGCTTTGATAAAAAAAACTAATCTAAATTAACCATAGATAAAAACACTCGCATTAAACTGACATTCCAGAAGTTTGTCACGCCTGCTCACGAGATAAAATTCACCCTCACAACAACAACTATATCCCAGACTTTTCCCATTGACGGTGTCATCTCCCTTCCTCCACTAAATACGGGACAGATGCTTGAATTAAATCTTTTATAAATCAGAATACTGAAAGTGAATGTAAAAACCTTCGCTGACGAAAATAGAAAAAGAATCAGATAGATAGCTGCAATAGGACGGAAAGCGGAAATGAAAGGAGAAATAGAGACGGACGACAAAGGAATATTAACTTCCGACAAACAAGATGCGAGTGTGAATGAACAAAATTAGCCTCAACTAACGCAGATGCTTAGGAATGATCAAGTGGGGACTAAAAAAAGTGTGCAGTGCTGCAAAAGAGGAAACGTGCCTGAGCCACCGAACACCCTTAGGAGTGAGCGAGTGAGAACGCAAAGTAGGGAGCAGAGAATCGAAGAATGAAACCTGCGTGAACTGTCACATACCTACAGGCAAGAGCCAACAATAGCGAAACAAAGGCAGCAGGGAAGCAATTCAGCGGGTGAAGAAGACAACTTGTGTGAACCAACACACATTCGTGGAAGAGAACGATATTGTCGGAGCAAATTCAACAACAAACCGAGACAGCAATTTGTTTCCTACGGGAAAAATAAAAATAAGTAGGCTCAGTGAGCCATTTGAGAAGCAAGCTTGACAGCTGTAAACAAGCAACATCAATATGAAAGAAACAATATGCAGTTCAATCCTCTCATAAAGAACCTACGGAAAGAAGAATTCCCATTCACATAGAAGAAACTGACTACCTCCAAAAATACCTAACGAACCTAAGACGGGAAATAGTCTCACAGGTTAAAACCCAGAAACCAACAAATATCGGAGGAGCCCAGAATATGGCTACTGAGACGGAAAATTGGTTAAACGAGAGTCAAAAAAGTGTATCGACACGTGAATCTCCACATCAACCCAAGAGGGAATTAAGATTGGCAAATACACCATCCAAATTTTAAGCAAGTACAAAACCTAGAGTTCCAAACGAATCAATGCCGTTAGCCAACAGAATGGAGATAAAGTGCCACAAATGTGAAAAACTTGGACATTTTGCTAACCAGTATTATGAAAAGCCACATTTACACCAGGGAAATTTCCCAAAAAGACCATCAAACCCAGTGGGGAACATTCAGGATGAAGAAACAAACTATTGAGACGCACAAAAAATGACTCAGGAAGAAATAGAGGAACATGGGGCATACGAGGAAGGGTCACAATATCAAGCATACGCAGGAAACTTCTATCCATACGAGGAAAACCACAAGATGGAGGAGTATACAGCCTATTAGTAGATTCGGGAGCTTCTATTAACATGATAAAAGAGGACAGCATCCCAGAAAAGCATACAAAATCATATTGAGAATAAAAAATTGTATGGAAAATGACCAACATCAAACAGTAGAAGCCGCGTACATTCCCTACTTTGGAAAAAAACCCACAAAGACGGACTGACATCATCTATGCCTTATCCAAGTCAAAGATACAGATTCAAACGTATGGACTTTTAAAAAATACTCACCAGAACCCTACAGACAATTTGCCCTAAAGCACACACAAGAACTTTTAGATAAGGGTAAAAGAAGCGGTAAAGAACTTCAGAATCCCTTTCACAGTGAAAGAAATTCAGCAGTTCTTGAGTTTAGTAGGATACTATAGAAATTCTTTTAAAAACTTCTCTAGTATAACAAGACCTCCAACCATGTTAAATCGAAAGAAAACAATATTCGACTGAACACCCGAATAAACTTAAAGTTTTGAACAACTAAAGATCGCTCTATGTTCAGCACCAGTACTACGATTCCCGAACTTCAAGTAAACTTTTGCGTTAATCACAGACGCATCCAACCCAGAAAATAGGGCATACCTGTCACAAGACGGGCACACATGCTTGTTCGTATCAAGAACACTGAATAAGGTAGAAGAAAATTACACCACCAGTGAAAAGGAATTGTTAGCTATAGTATGAGCGATCACATGAATTCGTCAATACCTGTCGCAGAAATAGTTCACAATTCAAATGTGATGCGCCACTAGAAAAGGGAACTCAGGGCTAAAAAATCGATTTTTAGGTTTTTAATGCTATCGATAGTTTTTGAATCGCTCTTTAATATTACACAATAATTAAATTTTGATCTAAAAAATTGGAATTATTAGTAAGCTGCAAAGTGATGCGTAAATCATCTATTCCGATGCTTGCGGACGACCCGAGAAATCCAGTCCCACCAATTTCCACACATCTTTCCGTTCTGTGTCCGTGTGACTCGAGAGCTCGTCTGACTGGCTGAACACGGAGTGAGAAGATGTAGTCGTAAGTGTAGGGGATTGATTCTGGAGAATGTCCTATACTCTCTGAATGTATGACCTTGACCATCTCTTCAATCGCTTCTACTAAAAAATTTGCCTGCTAACCCTAAGGTCCCTTTCCACGCGGCATGTCAAAAATAAATAAAAAGGCCTTAACCTGACTTCATAACGTGAAAGATCCCAGCTCACGCCTACTAACATAGAGACTCAGATTAGAGCAATACAAATATGAAGTCCAGTACGTTGAAGATAAAGAAAATACCTAGTTGTGCTCTATTAGACATAGACGAGACAAAATTACCTAACATTAAAATATTCGACACACCTATAAATGGGGAGCTAAATGCCTCGACGTCGAACAAACCCAACTACACAATGACTGGCCACGAGAAAGTCGACCGTAGGTTCAAAATCAAATTAGCTGCAAGAAGAATGAGGAATGAAGAAGAATTCTAATCTAATTGATAATTACTTAGAGTGAAAAACAAAATTTGGACCAAAGGTATCCGAAAGACTGTGGCAGCAAATTTAAAGAAATAGTATGCCAAGCTACAATGAGGAAGAATGGTTGAGACTAGCAAGCTGGCTGATAGACGATTTCAAAATCAAGAAATTAACTATATTATGACTGCGATTTGGAGACCCTGCGTTTCATGGAATGGAAAAAATAGTAGAAATTATCAAGCACTTGTGGAACTACTACGCGGAATCCACTTGCCAACTGTGTATCAATTCACCTCGCAAATTAAATAAACATGGGGAGGTAAATGTCATTAAAGAAGCTCATGGCTATCACTTGGGAGAATGCAATACTATCAGCAAAGCAAGAGCTAAATCAGAGTGGGCAGGAATGGAAGGGAAAATAAAAAGGTATGTTAAATCATGTCCTGTTCGCCAACATCAAACCGCAGTTAGGATAAAAACCCAGGCTGCAGGAATTATCCCCGATATTTCCCTGAACCCACATGCGAAAGTAGCCCAGGGCATATTCGGCCAGTTACCAGAAACAATGAGCGGAAACTCGTATATTTTGAGTATCCAGGACAGACTAACGCAATACATTTTATTAAACAAATGAAAAACAAAACCTCTGAAAGCATTCTAGAAAATTTGTTTAAACATTACATGCGTTCCATCCCGTAACAAACGGAAATATAGAAAGAATGTACGTAACATTCTAAGAACATGGTTAATACTTGAATGGCAGAAATGGAAAGCCAAACTTGAGAAATGCCTACAAAAGGCTAAAGAGAGGATCCAACTACAACAACAGAAGTGGCAAGGGCCAGGCACAGTAATCCAACTTCTAGATAACAACAACTTGATCATGAATTACAAGAGAAAAATGATTAGAATCCACATAGATCAAGTCATGTCGTTTTATGTTTCAGACAAACTGCACTACATATTAATTTAGGAATTGTATGTCGGGGACACATAGAAAATAAAATTCTCAAAAATAGCACTCTGAATATTGGAGAAAATTGTCAGCTGTATAACGACTACAGCAAATTAGTATCACCCAGGCGTTTAAAGAATAAACAAACATCATACGATAAACTTAACCTGAAATGTTAATTACAAACATCAAGTTATGGACAAACTTAAAGGACAATTAATACAACTGCTGAAACAAATAAATGTATCAACGCACAGGCTAATTAAAACTTGGAAAGAAACTAGTCTGGGATGGATCCAATAT
Organism: Andricus curvator; assembly: GCA_932195095.1. Lineage (NCBI taxonomy): Eukaryota > Metazoa > Arthropoda > Insecta > Hymenoptera > Cynipidae > Andricus > Andricus curvator. The sequence continues at coordinate 2,276 of CAKNYM010046920.1, read as the reverse complement.
TTAGGCGACATCGCGATAGCTTGCATTGTATTGTTTGCGTTATACGTATTTTGTATAAAGAAAAAAAGGACGTAGAACCGCATGTAGTAACTTACGCGGCAAGTGCTCGACCACTACTGGGAACAGGTGTCACAATCAAACCTAGAAGGGTTGTAAATATTTTGGCATTTAGGCCCGGGGCATATTCAGTTCTCTTCTAGCCTTCGAACAATGAAGACGTCCTAAATTGCTGTCCGCAATTCAGTTCTCAGTATAAAATACCTTCTTATTATTTACCACGTAACATAATAATATTGAAGTCTTGTATCTCACCTTTATAGTATATGTCTCTATACATGGTTGGGCAGTTCTTATGTCCCTAGAATGTAAAAACAATACTTTTTAGAAATGCAAACATTTTTTGTACAAAATATCTCTTAAAATGTATTTGGATTATTTTTCAAAATCCCTAAAAAATAAAATAAAAAATTTTGCTTATATTAATATGTCTGTTACAGATAATGTTGCATTGTGATATATCGAAAACTGTTTATCAACCCCTTTGAGATTAGATTAAAGAAAATACGATACGGCTCATTAAAATTTAGGGTTATTACAAATGTTATTTACCTGAGCGCTAAAGTCAATATTTGTTCTAACTGGACGATGATGAAGAGGTTGTGGCGGTCTAAAGTTATTTCCCAACGGGGCTTTTGGGTTTCGCATGTCGCCCTGCATCAACTTTCTCAAAGCGTGCAACTGTAACAGTTCAAAAATTTCCTTTGTGAATATAATTATACCATTTTTATTTTAGCACAAGCGGTGTATGTACATTTTCAGTCTTGAGAAGTACAATTTAGCGATTTTATACAAAAAAATATATACATATGTATGTGGACGGTGAAATCGCAGTAACATGTCAGTTGTAACCACGTCTCACGACCGTGAGATAGGAGATAAGATAAGAGATAAGACGGTTGCTTCCAAGAGGACCGATGATCAAGACGTCCAGCTTAACAGAGCATTCCTTGCTGTCGCAGTTCCCTTATAAGCTGATTATACCTCTCTTTCTTTTCATTATCCTTAGATGTGATGTTCTTGTTGGCTGGTGCCGAAAATGCGATAACGAACATGGTTCGTTTCTCGAAGTCAAGGAGAACTCTGTCAGGGCTCAAGTGCGCAATAGAAACAATTGTCGAGAATATGAAGTTCCAGTATATGCGGCACTTCACATTATCGACAATTGACTCTATTTCTCTAGGAGCGATTGACGGAGTGGTATCAGGGATAATGCCGTAAGAGTGACAGAGATGGTAATAAAGCACTTTTATTGCCGCATTGTACCTATGGATATACGTCGTTCCCGCATGAGATTGACATCTAGATAGTATGCGTCCTAGGTGCTCGAGGTGTGCATGCCACGCTCTGCAGCTATCATCGGGAATGTCTTGGCTTAAAATGTGTCGACGGTATGCTCAAGTTGAAATGACACTGTCTCGACACGCCAAAATGAAACCCTTCGTGCCCGACTTCAATCCCGGTGATTTGAGGAAAGCAAACGTTAGCTCATACGACATCGAGCTGTTCACGGAAGTTTTTCTCCTGTTTTTCCTTGATCGGAGGCTACAGGGGTGAGTACACGAGATGGATAATGTTTGATGCATTTTACTCACCCCTGATATTGAAGTCAAATCCAAGACCTTCAGCAGCCTTCTCTGATGCTTTGTACAGAAACAATCCTTTGCCCACTTCTTCGTGTTTCCTGACCATTTTAAGAAGAAGTCATCCTCCATTTGCGAGTATATGTGCTGTATCCAGAATAATCCTGTTGTGAAGACATTCAAGATTAAGTATTTCGCGACCACCTTGGCGGCGTGAGATGTAAAGTCGCAGAACAGACGACTTGAGGTGCATGCTTTTGTTCAGGTGCATAACTTTTCATGACCCAATATCGAGGAATTTGAGCTTGTCCTTCGTCCATGGAATCACTCCAAATGAATACAGTACTACCAGGACGGCAAGCATATTCATTGCACATAATTTCTTCCTCGCCGACAGTTCGGAGGAACGAATCTGTCGGATAATACGTTTGTATTTACATCGAAGAGCATTCTTAATCGAAATTCCGTCCTGTATGCGGCTTTGTGGCACGCCCATTTTCTTAACTCGAACACCATTCCAAGGTCTTGAGTGTACTGTTTGACAATCTCTAGAGATAGATTTAGTTACTCTTTATTTCGTTTATAGATCTTGAGATCATCCATGTAAAATACATGAGTGACTTTATGCTTTCGATT
>CAKNYM010046919.1:5668-30087 GCA_932195095.1 Andricus curvator | reverse complement strand
AACTTTCACAGAAATGTAGAAAAACAGTCCTTGTCGAAGGAGCAAACCTTTGCTTTCCTCAAATCATCAGGGCTTAATTCAGGTACAGAGGGTTTTATTTTCGCATGCCAGGACGGTGTCATTTCCACCTTAGCATACCGTAACCGCATTTTATGTCAAGAAGTTCCCAGTGATAGTTGCAGAGCGTGTCATGCACACGCTGAGTACCTAGAACACATACTATCAGGGTGTCCGACCCACGCAGGAACGACGTATATCTATAGACATAATGCGGCCCTAAAAGTGCTTTATTACCATTTTCGTCGCTCTTACGGTGTTGGACACGACCCTGCCCTGCCGAACGCTCCAAGGGAGATAGAGTCGATTTTCCGAAACGAGAAGTGCCAAATTTTCTGGAACTACGATTTTCGGGCAGCAGTCTCCGTTGCGCACTTGAGGCCTGACATTGTTCTCCAAGACTTCGAGAAACGAACTATATTCGTGATCGAATTCTCGGCTCCGTCCGAATACAACATCACTGCAAAGGAGAAAGAAAAAGAGGAGAGGTATCAAGACCTTAAAAGAGAGCTACAACGACTGTACCCAAAATATTTGGTACGAGTAATTGTCCTTGTGATAGGTGCTCTCGGAGGTGCGAAACTATCACTGGTTCGTAACCTTAAAGCTATGCCCGCGTGCCTAAAATATGCCAAGGCACTTGCGAGATGGATGCAGAAAGCTGTCATACTTGGGTCGCTTCGTGTCCTCAAGACACACGAGGGTTTCGCCCGGCTGTCGTTGTGATTTTGTCGTTACCTATGACCACCCAGCTCACGGTTTTGAGACGTGGCCATGGCTGTGATTTACCGCGGTGCCACTGGGGGCTATTGACATTTTTTTGGATGGCAGTTGCTCTTAGTGGGACCCTGCGGTGGTTGTTTAACTTTTTTCTTTTTAAATTTTATATATATATATATATATATATATATATATATATATATATATAATCCAATACAGATAACCAAAACTTAAAATGGTAGCATCCCTTCTAAAAATGGCGGCATCCGGCTAGGTTGCCACACTGTCTCTGGACCCTCTGTACGGTTTGGGCGCCTAAGGCGCCATCACCTACTACTCGTTACAAAAACATTGCGCTCGCTTCAAAAAAGCCGTCTGTTCACACTAGTCACGCAATGTACCAAAAACTGTTCTCTAAAAAACCTTAACATGTATTTCTTTATAAAACAACATTTAGTATCAAATTAATTAAAAGTAAAATTATTTTTGACAATTCACGCTCCGAAAGAGCAAATTACAGATTCTTTATAATAAAAAAGCTGTTAGCATTACACTAATTGAGAGTGGATTTTTTTTTTGACAATTAAGTAGTCCTAAAGAGCATCTCACAGTTTCTTTATAATAAATAACATTTATTATTACATTGATTGAAAACAAATATTATTCCACGTATTTGGTGGAATCAACAAAATTTTTGTTTGTGTAAAATCTTTTGCGTCAATGAATTGATCTAATCATTATTTAAAACTATGCTTTTAGAGGCTCCTACATTATTATATATTATATATATATTATAAAAAAATATTTTTTGAAGCAACAAAGTTTTGATTTGTTCAACCACAGAATGTGGTTATTATATGGGAAAAAATATTTAGTTGACGCAGCCAACTTTTTATCTAAAACATTTGGTTAAATTAGGAAAATATTGTACAAGACTATAACCGTCTTTTTCGGGCCTCCATCTATATTCCTGTAGTCGTTAAAGGACGTCTTCAATTATTTAAAGGACATTGTCAATTATTAAAATGACAATCCTAACTGAGCCGATTTAATTCCAGAGTTTATGAGACTAATAAGAATCTTATTACCCAGTCCAGCATCATCATGTACTGCTGAAAGATCGTTCACAGTATTGCGCAGTTTAAAAAACTATTTGCGGTCATGTATGAAAGCAAAACGGTTAAACTACCTTGCTTTGTTACATGTGCATTCGCACCTAGCGAAAGAGTTGTTGCAAAACAACAGAGTCAACATTATTAACAATTTTATAAGAAAAAATCAGCTGCGAACAAGTACATTAGCTACTTTAAAATAAAAAGAATAACGATTTACGTATATTTATTTGTTATAATATAATAATATATTATATCAATATTATACATATAATGTCCTTATACACGGAGAAAAAAAGATGCATATAATAGTAAGAACACTACTCATGCTTTTCTCGCAGGTTTGATTCTTGCTATCTTGGTACAAAATTCATTCATTTTAAGCACGAATCCCTTTATCCTAAAAAAGTACAAAGCTTCATGCTTTTAAAGCCGTTATCCCTTGCGAAAATAGCTCGAACTTCGCCTTGCTACGGTTGTAAGAAAACCCATCCTATTAGAGTATGAGCACTCTTACAAAATAGATATTAGGCCACGCGCTTGATTCTTTTATAGTATAGGACATTTAATGCTAAAAATGTCTAACCTGATGCCTGATTAAGAGCTCAGCCTACTATATAGGTGCGATTTTTTTCTCCGTGTAGGCTCATAACTGAAATAAATTACGCATATATATTATAAGCAGAAAAAAATTTTCCATCAACCCCCCCAGTAGGGTCCCCCCTCATCCTACTTCCGTAACTCCACACCAGGGAAAAATTTATTTCGCCCGCCCTGTTCACTATTCAGACTTAAAAATTTGGAAGCTCTCTTCAAAATATGAATGCTTCAAATTTATTTCACTATACTGATATCCAAAGCTTGATTAAAAAATTGCAAGTTATCAGCTAACTGATTAACAGCCTCATTATGTACACTATTTAGTTCCGTTCAATTGAAATTAATTATTATCATTCTAATTTTATATGATACTGATAAAGATGTATTGCAATCTCGGCGCTAAATCGATGAACCATGATGAATTAGTGGGCGGGCAAACTTGAAAGTTATTATATGATATTGATAATTTTCTAAATAATGTATAGAATTCCTCGACACGTTGTTAAATATTATAAATGCTTTTATATTGTGATTTGATAATTATAAAAATGAGAAAGTCGAAAGAAATAAAAAACGAATTTGAATAGGTCTGAATAGGAATTTGTGATTCGATGCTTTACTTTTAAAATAAGGTCACTAATTTTCATTTCTCAAGCATTTCAAAAAATTGTTATTCACACCATAAAAATGTAATCTTGACAGCGATTTCAGAGTAATCTTTATCTGCAACAAAAATTAACTTCACGTGTGAAGATTTACCCACCACATTGGAAATGGTTACCATGTCAACGCTTTTGAATCTTGTTTTGTTTCGATGCGAAAAAATTCAACTTCATCTACTTGAAAATTACCAGCAACAAACATTCACTTATGTTTTTTCTGTGCACATTTATCTTTTCATATGTCTTTCAGGGAAAAAGTTGTCTTGAAATAAAAATATCGTCCTCTTGCCTGTTTTGTTTTGAACGACGTAAATATATTTTTTACACAAACAGAATTATTTGGCTGCAACATTAGGTGAAGTTAGTCGCATAAGGAAAAATTTTACTGCATACAGATTCCTGTTGAGACAAATGAAAATCCTCTTAACCTTAAATTTAAGAGAAAATTCCATTCACGTCAAGAAACATCCTTTTGTTACAAGAGGCCATTTCTCTGAGTGGTGATGTCACATTCTGCTTTAATCCTTTCTCCACCCCCCTGACAATATGACGTAGTTTTTGAACTGCTACTTACATACTCTTTCTTCTATCTGGATTAGAAATAAATAAAAAATAAATATAATCTTTCGTTCTAGAACATCCTAAACTTGAATAAATCATGTAACAGAGGTCACACGGACATCCAATTCTCGCGTAATGCTACCCCACGAGATTTGCGAATGCCTAAGGCGTAAAAATCGTGCGTATGTAAACATAAAATACCTGTTCCCATTGAATGTAACCCACGTCCTTTTACCCGTATGGTTGTATATTATTGTAAACTATATGCGTGGTTCTAGTATACCTATATCTCGTTCTATCTGGAAAAATCCAGTGAAAAATAACGCATATAGTGCGATAAGCGAGCTAAGAGCGAAGATATAAAGTTCGATAAATCCATACTCTATACTCTATAGGTGTCTGTAGGTATGCCTGGTATTAGCGTAGCACCCACGCATGTCGCTCTCGTCCGGTTCGTGCGATGATGGACGGTAGACTGCCACGACATATTTTAAATCATGTCTACCATTACTTAATGCACTCGTTGAAACCGTCACACTTCTTGTGCATATACTCGGTCATCTCTGATCCTTCATCGACCCAAGATGTTTCTCACAGAAATCCCATTCTCGTTTATCAATGTCTTTTTTGTATTTTCACGGTTCTTCTATCATCTTCTATTACTAGTCAGTATCTTGAGATTAATTAAACTGTCTCAGAAGCTCATGATACTTTATTATGATTATTATGTGAGAAGTTGTAGGCTCCGGAAGCTACGATCATGGTTCTTTAAAAGCAACCAATCCCGACGCAACTGGAACGTGTACGTCATCCGCTTCTGCTCCTTCTGTCCTAGAAGGTAAGCAAGAGCGGGAAATTTACGCGAGCAAACATCGGGCAACACTGTTCCTTGTAGTCAGGTCTCTAGCCGCGGATGATCTTACGCGGCAGACGGGACAGTTGGAGATGAAGTTTCACCTCTGGATACTTTTTTAGAGCTACCAATCTTTGTAGAATGTTATGAGGAACAGTGTTGACGGACCAGATGAAGTGATCCAAGAAGAACAGCCTTTTTCATCCGGTTCGCGATGGAATGAGCCTGACGCTGGCAAGCAGGAATCTTGTTGAGTTGGCTAATAAATGAAGCTTTCATACCTCCAAGACAGCCGATTATGAGAACTACAAGATGGACTTTGAAGCCTTGGTACAGCCTGCTCAGCTCGAAAAGAAGTGCTTGATATTTCGCCCGTTTTTCTTCCTCCTTTGCCGTGATATTACCATCGGCTGGTGCCGAGAATTCAATCACGTAAATGATCTTGTTCTTCAGATCTTGGAGGACAATATCAGGCTTCGTAGCACTGATACGTTGACAGGTCGAGAATGAGAAATTCCAGTAGATCTTACACTGATCATTCTCCACAACGGACTCGAGTTCCCCCTGGGCGTATGGCAAGGCGGGCAATAGATCAACACCATAGAAATGCCTCAGATGGTAATATAACACTTTTAGAGCCGCATTGTGTCTCTCTATGTACCCGTATCGTGCATATTTTGAGCATCCACTGAGAACATGTCCAAGTGTTTCTGGCTCTTGCTTGCACGCTCGGCAGTTGGTATCGCCTACAGGTATATTCATTATGCGCTCGCGGTAAACTAAGGTGTCTATAACGCCATCTTGACAGGCAAAAAGAAATCCCTCGGTCTCCGATTTTAATCCAGCAGACTTAAGAAACATGTTGGACAGACCCATCGAGAGCTCTTTTCTACGTATAATGCCGTAGAATTTACCATGAAGGGGCTTGTCAGCATGTTCTCTTAGTAGAAGCGTATGTTCTGCTTCCTGTACACGACTTTTGAGCACCAAAGGTGTTAGTGATGCTAGACCATGTGTAGTGTCGCTGGAATCAAATGGGAGGCCAAGCTCCTCTGCGGCCCTATCTGCGGCACGATATAGAAACGCCGCAGCATTGACGACTTCATGTTGATGTACTAGTCGCATAAGAAAATCTGTGCTATTTAGAACTGAGCAGGCTGTAGCCAGAACCGTTCTGCGATGAAGACACTCTAAGCTCAGCAAGCCTCTACCCCCTTTATCTCGAGGGAGGTATATTCGAGGTACGGAAGATCTAGGATGATGACTTCGATGGATTGTCATCATCTTGCGTGTGCTTCGGTCAAGTTGCTTCAACTCATCGACGTTCCATTTTACTGCACCAAACGTGTAGAGCAGTATAGGAACGGCCAGCAAATTGGTCGCCTGGATCTTATTTTTTCCAGATAATTCGGAAGCCCAAATTTTTCTGAGAATTTGGCGATACCTTTTTCCAAGGGCCGTTTTTAACGCAAGCACATCATGGGTTTCCGCTTGCGGTATTCCAAGATATGTATATGTTTCTCCAATACCAAGATGTTGAATGGTATTTCCGCCGATGAGTTGAACATCCTGATCGTGACCCGATGATGTAGTTTCTAGTCTTCCTTGGTGTAGGTGGACGCAGGCACACTTGTCCAGTCCGAAGCTCATGCCAATCGCTTTAGAGTACCTATTCACCGCCTCCACAAGGATGTTAAGTTCCTCTTTCGAGAAAGCAAAGAGTTTAAGGTCGTCCATGTATAAAAGGTGGTTGACCTTATGTTCTCTTTTGTTCGGCGGGCCACATAGGTATCCAGAGCTTTTGCCTCGGAGCACAATAGATAGAGGCAAGAGGGAGATGCAGAAAAGTATCGGACTTAGAGAGTCTCCTTGGAAGACTCCCCTCTTATATGTGATATAGCTTGTAGTCACTTGTCTTTTGTCAGATGTTATGACAAATCTTGTCCGCCACAAGAGCATAAGCTCTTTTATGCATCTCACTATTTTTGGATGCACCTCCATGCATTCAATGAGCTTAATAAGTAGCTCATGGTTCGTGTTATCGAATGCCTTACGGTAGTCAATCCAAGCCATGGACAGATTGCGTCGATACCTGATCGAGTCCTGGGTGATACACCTGTCTATTAACAGGTTCTCCCTGCAACCTGCCAGACCTCTCTTGCATCCACGTTGTTCAACTATTGCACTCCATACCGGCTCGATAGATGTTAATATCCTCTCTTTGAGGATGCCAGTGAATAGCTTGTAGCTGGTGTTTAAACAAGCTATGGGCCTGTAGTTCTTTGGACTTGACAAATCTCCAGTCTTAGGAATCAATACCGTGCGTCCTTCCACTAGCCACTGCGGGACTGGTTGTTCTCCGTTTAAGAAAGTAGTAAATATACGAGCTAGATGTTGGTGCGTAGAAGTAAACTTCTTCCACCAAAAGTTGTTGATTTTATCTGGCCCGGGCGCTGAAAAGTTCTTAGTTCTAGCGATAACTTTCTTCACTTCTTCAGCAGTAATTAGTGGACACTCTTCCTCTGGACCTTGTAACCTTTGCCTTTGGCAAAAGTTACGAAAGAGTGATATATCTGAAGCGTCTGCATTTAGCTGATAAGTATCTCCATATACTTGTTCCCAGAAGACTTGAATCTCTTCTCGACTAGGCGGATTTTTAACGGCACGTGACGTTTTATTGAACAGACGGGAAGGATGAGTAGAAAAGGTGGAATTTTCCTGAATCCACTTTACTCGCCGTTCAAGGCGCTGTTTCGCTGTTGAAAGAGATCTTATTTTTTGCGTCCAGTGCTGCTTGATGGTCAACAGTTTACACTTGTTCAGCGTGTGATTTGCTTTCCTCAAGTTTCGAGCAAGTGCCCTAACTTTTGGAGTGAATTTTTTATTTAATGTTATGTAGCTAATCACGCACTGAATATTTGATGCATGCCGTCTCGCCGTTTCAATTTTGAATTGAAGCTGTGCAATACGCTCGCGAGTCTTACTCAGACGTACTGAAGTTTCGTTACTTCTACTGTCGCTAAGCAAGGACACCGCCTTCTCGTAAACAACGCAGTTCAGATTCCAGAGATTAACATCTTCGGGGAGCAAATCGGGGAGAGCAGTATTAGCTTCAGCTAATTCGTCCATCCTGAGAAAGACTTTTTGGTGGATAGATCTCCTATTTCTCATGTTAGCATTATCGGCTATCTGCAAAGGTGGTCTTGCTGGAACGGGTGGAATGTTCGCTGGAGGATGTTGCTCTTCTTCTTGTTGATAAAGAGCTTCATATCCGTTTTTTCGCAAAAAGGATACCTGATCTCTTAAATACTGAGGCGTTTGATGAGCATATTCCGGGTGCATATTGACCCAACGGTCATGTAACCTCTGCATGAATCCTCTTCGCGCCGGTGAGCTTCTTTGCCAACAGGTAAGGATGTCTCTCCTGAGTTGGTCTGACCATTTAAATCGATGTTCTCGCGTTTGTCCGGGGCCATTGCCTGGTCGTCGCCTCGGTTCGGTCCTATTGCCACTCCCAACTGAACCATGGCCTCCATCCGAGAGAGGCCTATTGTGGGTGGCACTGCGCGATACTGGTGTCGTAACCGCATAATTCATTGCATTGGGGAGTTAGCCCAAAGCAACGTGGCTGACTGCAAGAGCCGGAGCTCTCGGGCGATGGGGTCGCCACATCCCTACGCCTGTGGGGTCGCCACATCCTTTATTATTATTATTATTATTATTATTATACCATTAAGCCATTTCCATTTCGGGGTAGGCGTGACATGCTCAGTTGGAAAATAGTAGTGTGTATATGGGTATATAGGTATAGAGTAGATAGGTAGGGGTAAAATAGGTATATAGGTGTAAAGTAGGTAGGTATATAGGTATAAGGTAGATAGGTATATAGGTGTTAGGTATAGATATTTTAGATTGATCTGGAATTCTCGTGTTATTTATTTAAATGACACGTTTGTTCCGCAACACTGCCCGACCCAGGTTGCTGATCAGTCTCTCTAGCGATCACCCCAAGTGAAGAGCCTCACAAAATTGTTATGTATGGTTCCCCACTTGGGCCCATTAGTTTCCAAGGTTTTTGTTTCAGGCGTCATTCATTCTATTGTCACTCTGTTTACAAACTATTTGTCGCCACACTTTTCTGTCCTGGCACACTATTCTAGCTTCCTTCACGTCCATGCATTTTTTCTTGCAATCTCTCGTATTTCTATGGCTTATTATGTCTCTTCCGATTAGTGTCTCATTCACAGATTCTAACCATTCTTTCGGCGGTCTACCTCTGGGAATTCTGCCATTTACTTTACCTTTATACACTTGTTTGGTCAGTCGTTTATCTTTCTTTATTTCAAGATGACCGAACCATCTTAACTGATTTCTTTCCCATGTGTCAACTATTGTCTCTTTTGCACCGCATTCTTTGAGGATTGTCTCCTTTCGGACTTTGTCCATCAGTGTTTTCCCGCATATTATGCGCAGAGGTTCCATGCCGATCGCGTTAATTTTACTCCTGTCCTTTTCTTGACAGGTCCATGTCTCGCTACCGTATAGTACAGTCGGTACGAATATAGAATTATGTATGGCCATTTTAGCTTTTTTTGACATGTTTTTATTTCTGAGAATGGACCCTACTCTACCGATAACCTGCTTACCCTTATTTATGCGCCTATCTAACTCCCCATCTATTTTTCCGTGGCTAGTGAATAGACTACCTAGATATACGTACTTGTCAACTTGTTCTAATCTCTCATCATTTAGGACAATGCTGCACATTCTTTTCTCACTTTTTCCCTCAAACACCATGATTTTTGTTTTATTTACGTTAATTTTGAGTCCCATGTCCTTCATGCTTGTATTAAGTTTATTCAACATTCTTTGCAAGTCCTCGACTGATTCTGCCATAACAATCTTGTCATCTGCGAAAGCTAACCTACGTACCTTGACTGTTTGGAGATCTACACCTTCTTCGTCGAAGAGTGCAGTTCTTAGACACTTACCCATGAATATGATAAATAGACACGAGGACATAACGCATCCTTGTTTCACGTCTTGCAAAATATCGTACCAGTCACTCAGTTTCCCATTTACCCTTACACCCGCTTTACTACCTGTATATATTGTTTTTATTGCTTGCAGGAGCCCTACATTTACTCCGTACTTTTTAAGGACTTCCCAAAGTTCACTTCTATTTACCTTGTCAAATGCTTTTTCTAGGTCAATAAATGCACAGAAAACTTTCTTTCCTACTCTCAGGTTTTTTTCTGTGATCTGTCTTAGGCTAAATATCTGATCTTTACATGATCTTCCTGGCATAAAACCACTTTGGACTTCCCATATCTTTTCTTCTGTGATTTCCATTACCCTACGAATAAGTATTTTTGAGTATATTTTACTTACTGTACTTAGTAGACTGATACCTCTGTAATTGCTGCAGTTGCTTTTCTCTACCTTTCTTTTGTATATTGGTACGATAATCGCTTTTCGCCAATCGTCTGGGACTTCTCCCGTCTCGATACATAAATTTATCAATTCGCACAACCTGTGAGGTATGTACTCGCTACCGTATTTAAGCATTTCAGCGCTAATACTGTCTACACCAGCAGCCTTACCGTTTTTCAAGTTCTTTATTATGTCTCTGAGCTCAGTGACACAGACTTTTTCAATTGGGTTTTCTAATGCATTATGTTCTATGTCGCAGTTTTGTTGTCATATATCTTCACCTCCTAATAGTTCTTTAAAAGAGTCTTTTAAAAGAGTCTTTTAAAGTAGTCCGGCTATTGGATCGGTCAGATAAAAAATCGTAAAAATTATTCTTTTTTTTCGACGGAGAAATATGTCCTCTTTCACATAATGCCTTTTTTAGGGGTCCTTTCCAGGTTAAAATTTGAATTATTGCTGTTTAAAGACGTGTCAAAAAACATGGGATCTTATGGAGAGGCCTTTCGCGGGCTCTAAAAATTGTTAATTTTGGTTTTAAAACATGTTGAATATTATTAGGAAAACTGTTTTGGAGACAGAAAATATAATGTGAAATTTGAATTACTGCTCATTCATACTTGCTTCCAGGGTATTTGAGCTTAATTTTAGCAAAACATACCGAGGTAAAATATGACGATAACGCTGTGGCGTTGACTAAAGTTGGCAGTACAGCTTCTGTGAGGTTCTGCTGGAATCGGGAAGCGCGCGAAATGTTAACTAATGATTTTGTTGCCGGTTTATTGCAAGTTATGTTTACTTTCTCGACATGTACACTGTTAAAAAAATCTGATCGAAATTTAATATACATGTGAGTAAAGTCATTTGCACATACCGTACATTAATTTTAATATACCATCATGTTGTAAAATTAATATACATCTATATTAAAGTCGGTAAAACAGAATGCGTGAAAACAACAAGTCCTTTGATACCTTCAGATCTTGTCAAATTTTAAAAAATAAAGCAATAACCTTATATTCGTCGACTAAATTCTTACTTACAATTAAAGTGCAACGTACGGGTGGAATTATTCCTAAAATTCGCTGCGAATGTTAGAATTTTAACGTGAGTACAGGTGCTTGGAGGTTAGGTTTCTTAATTATTTGTTTAATTGAACTTGTCTCTGAAAAACCAGTGTAGTTTACATTCATCTAGGAGAAAATATTCTTTTTGATCATTTATGATTGAAAATTGCTGTCAGAATTGTTTTTAATTTTTGTAAAGTGCAAATATCGGACTTTTCTGATAAATGATCAATATGCGGTATATGAAATTTAATAACATAGTCTCTTAATGGCGATTCCGTATACCTAGGTTTTAGATTCAATATACAAATGTATATTAAATGTATATTAAAATTGCAAACATTTTTAACAGTGTAGTTACGCTGCCAACTGCTGAGCGTGAAAAATGACGTTGAATCGAATCGAGTCAAATCAACATTTAAATTTACATTCTATTATTATTTTTAAAACATTTTATTTATTTTGATCAGCATACAAATTTAATACTAAATTTATTGATTGATAAGCTGGCCAAATTTTGGATTTAATTCCAAATTTCAGAAAGAAATAATGGACATAGCTTTGACTAGCTTTTCCAGTAGCCGGACTACTTTAAAGCGTCTTCTATCCCGTCTATATCATATAGCATTTCACCTTTGCTGTTTCTCATGCTGGTAAACTCTGTACTTTTACTTTTTACTTTTACTCTTACTTTTACTCTGTACTTTTACTCTCTTTGACTAGTCGTTTAACTTTCCTATTTCCGTGTCTGTAATCATTCTTGAGCCTTTTTCTCTCCTAATCGCTAAGACCTGTCATGTTTAACAGTTTGTTGTGCGCTTCTTTTTTTTCTTTTTGGGCTGCCTCAATTTCATCATTCCATCATGCATCACCAGATTTTCTTCGTACAACTGTTGTACCACATACTTCGGTCGCAGTTTTAACGATGATATGCCTTAGCAAAGTCCACATTCCCTCTATATCTTTATTGTTTAATAACCCTTCCAAATTGTCTCATATATACGTTCGTTTAATCTATTTTGAAAGCCTATTCACATTTCCGGTTTCTGTAAATTTTCAATCTTTATTCGCGTTTGTTTTGTGTTTTTTGTTCTCTTTCTTCTCCATCCCCACCCTAAATTTACTTTGGAGACTAAAAGGTAATGATTAGTATTGCATTCGGAACCCCTCATGACTCTTGTATCTTTAACTAGTTTTCTTAGTCTTTCATCCGCAATAACAAAGTCAATTATACTGTGGCTATTTCCTTTACACCAGGTGTACATGTGGATCATTTTATGTCTAAACCAAGTATTTGTAATAAATAGGCCGTTTTCTAAGCATAAGCTAACTAATTTTTCCCCGTTATAATTTTTACATTCTCATTCTAATGAGAAGGTATTGGTTTTATGTAAAATTTGACATAGTCGGTTTTCATCAAATCTCCACGTTTTGAGACCCCCTGAGCTAGAAAAAACGATTTTTACCAAGGTGTCTGTCTGTCAGTAGTCTGTAGTCTGTCTATCTGTCTGTCTGTAGCCACGATAACTTTCGAAAAAAAAATGAAAAAATGAACATTTTTGAGACCACTTTTTTTGAAGATTTGAAAATTCTATGTACGGTTATTAGTAGTACGAAAAATGACGAACAAAATATTCTTATGACTTTTCGTGATAAAAAAAAAATTACTGGAGTTACAGCATTTTCAAAATTCCAAAAAACAAACGAAAATGAACATTTTAAGCCGAAAAACGCACGATATGAAAAAAAGTCAAGAGGAGAAAAACGTTGCTTCTTGAACACCCTATAATATTTTCATAACAACTTTTTGAATTTTTTGAAAAATAAAAAATCCAAATTTTGATCGCACAAAAAATTAATGAAAAATCAAAAAAGCCATTTTGCTGTCAAACTATGCAAGATACCAGAAAAGATCATCTCACCAAAATTGTGCACATAAAAAAGATCTACAAATTTCTTATCATTCACTTTTTGATATGACGCGTAGTTTTTGTTTTATTCGTAAAAAACAGCATTGAAAATAGAAAAATCAAATTTTCAGACGAATATTACCAGCTACGAAAAAATGACCGAAACAAACTTTGTTCATCCAAGGAAGATAAACAAATTTATTGTGACTCATGTTTCGATAGGATGCGTGGTTTTTGTTTTATTCGTGAAAATAACATTGACAGTAAAAAAAAATCAAATTTTTGAAAAAACAATGCAAGGTACGAAAACATATAAATGAACAAAAATTGTGCATTCAAAAAAGACTTACAAACCCGTAATAAATTTTTGTGGTAAGAATATATTCAAAATGAAAAAATTAACTTTTTTGATAAACGGCACAAGCTAAAATAAAATGTTAACTAATAAAATTTGTCGCCTGAATTATATCATTACTTTTCATTTGAAATCAAATACAAATTTATTAATTTGTATATGAAGAACATATAACACGAAGCACAAAGTGCGCGCGCAGTGTATTTCCAAATCGCACGCCGTAAGTGCGCTCAAACTTTTTTGTTTCTATCATACGGTTCAAATGATTTTCAAATCAAATATCGAGCGCGAAGCGCGAGTGTATGGATGAGAATGTGTTCCTTAAGGTCGATAGAACCTTGAGTAAATAAAGTTCCTTTTCAGTCTAAAATAAAAACAAATGTAACAATCACTTAATATGTAGAGGTTTTGATAATTTTATAATATTTGCAAACAAACTTTTTCTTTTCATCGAAGTCGAACACCAAGTTCAAAAATCTAGAGGAGCCGAGCGTAAAGCGCGATGTAAATACGCACGAGCGCGTAGCGCGAGGTGAATAAATAATCGAGCGCGAAGCGCGAGATAAATATATGATCGAGCGCGAAGCGCGAGATCCAACAGTCGCGCGCCCCGGGCGCGCTCAAACTTGCGAGCGAAGCGAGCCGCGCGCGAATTTTTTTCTTGTTCGATCCCCAAATTTACCTAGCACCCTTTCTGTATCTGTATCCTGAGGTTGGACACCGACCCATCCGTTCATATCTCCTAGCAGAATTATTCTTTCACCTTGATCGCAAATACTTATTGTGTCATTTAAAGTGTCCCAGAAGGCGTCTTTGACTTCTCTCGGGTCACTATCAACTGGGGCGTAACACGCTATGATAAATCATCTTCTGATTCCTACCTTCATTCTAGCCCACAACAATTTGGGAGATACAAAACCATGATCTCTGAGATGTTGTCTTGCGTTTTCATTCATAACACAGATACGCAAAAAATGGGTTGCGATTGTTGTTGGCCAACTGAGGGTCATTTCCGATGTAATTTTCTGCGTAGAATCCGAATCCGGGGTCAAAATTTTCCCAGAACGTCAGGTTTTTGAGATATCCTAACCTAAAAGTGCGAAAAATACGGTTTTTTGGTATATTTGAGGTTATGTTACATCGCGAAAATTTTATTTTTCTAAAAGTCTAGATTTTGGTAAATTACCCATGAGATATTCTACTTCGCGCGGCTTCGCTCGAAAGCACGTCACACATTGTCGGATCATGAGTCTGATTGTGTTGCGACCGTCGATCGGCCAGTAAGACTCACGAACCCCGTAAAGAGTTGCATTGGTTCCCGCATGAAAAAGATTGAGGTGTTCTTTTTTTATAATTAATTTGGTAACATGATGTTTTTTAGGGAGCACAACTGGGTGTTTTTGTGAACCAGTCATCGGAGCAGGGTTTCCTGTCACCACTACGTAGCGCGTCCTCAGGTTGCGGATAGAGGAACGGCCCGTGAGGCTGAACAGCCCCTAAGGTTAGCTGCGAATACAAGAATAAGCAGTCGCGGACAGCCGATAGGAACCAGTCGTGTCTGTGGTGAATTCAGCACTGGTAGAAAATAGGTACACGACAACCATGGCTTGGGAGGACCCACCCATTCGCGTTCATACGCAGTGGGTGGGTTCTGGCAAGCCGAGGTGCAGCGTGTATCCACCTAGAAACTATACCCGAACCAAAACTAAAAATCTTGTAAGGGAAAAATCCTGCTGCCCATTGGACACTGCAGCGATGACACTGCCCGCAAGGGATGTGTGGAATGATTCGCCTGCATAGGGCCAAAGGGGTATTGATGCCAGTAGGCGCGCTGCCTTGCAGGGGGACGTTAGGGTACGAGGATGAAACTGTAATGTGTCTGACGACAAGTTGACATGGTCCTTGTCAGAGTCGGAAAGCTCCCATACTTAGACCTAGGGAGGTATGGGGGTTATCACTCCTGGGACAGTGGACTCACCTACGATCGGAATAGGATCCTAACGTGCGGATTATCTTGAAACTACCATGGCTAACTTACAAAAACAAAAAACTACAGTTAAAGATCTAAGGGTGGGAACTCTAAACGCGCGTAGTCTAAAAACTGGCCGACTTAGCGAACTCATTAAGATAGCAATTGAATACAAAACTGACTTAATAGCACTTCAAGAAACCTGCTGGTCGGGCGATTTCGCGTCAATTTCTAAGGATGACTATACTTTTCACTATGGGGGAGCTAAGGGGCAAAGACTGGGGACTGGTTTTCTTATTAATAAACGAATTTCGCAAGCACTTATCGACATGCAATTCATTAATGACCGGTTATCATACATTGTACTAAAGGGTAATTTCAGCAAACACGTATTAATCAATGTGCACTGCCCCACCGAGGACAAAGACGAAGACACTAAAGATCTTTTTTATGAAACAATCGAGCAGGTTTTTGACAAGTTCTCAACGTTTGACGCAAAAATAGTATTGGGGGACTTCAACGCGAAAATTGGAAAAGAACCAATGTATAGGCCTACAATAGGATCAGAAAGTTTGCATGACGTCAGTAATGATAATGGAACCAGAGTAATAAACTTTGCAGCTTCAAAGAACCTCGTTGTCAAAAGCACATATTTCAAGCATAAAAATATACATAAGGCCACCTGGACATCACCAGATGGTAAAACTCACAATCAGATTGATCACGTTCTAATAGACAGAAGACGTCATACAAACATTCTCGATATAAGATCGTATAGGGGAGCGGATTTAAATTCAGACCATTTTCTCGTGATAGTAAAACTAAGATCTAGGCTAGCGCTAAGTAAGAAAACAAGCCGCACAGAGCCAACAGTTCGTTTCAATATAGATAAGTTCAAAACAGCAACAGAAACATTAAATTACCAAGTTGAGATTTCTAATAGTTTCGACGCTCTCCAAGAACAGAGAGACGATAACAATAATCGCGAGGAGGACCCGGAAACCCTGTGGAGCAATACGAAAAAGGCGATAAAGGCAGCCGCGAAACTTTCGATAGGTTTTAAGAAAGTAACCAAAAGCAAACCATGGTTTGACGAAGAGTGCAAACTCTGGTTTGAGAAACGTCGGAAGGCCAGACTAAGTAGTTTACAAAATAAGTGCGATCAAACACATAAGAAATATCTCGAGATTAGCAAAAGTACAAATAGGCTCTATAGATCCAAGAAAAGGGAGTGGGAAAAGAATAAAATACTAGCAATAGAAGCGCATAATAAACAAAATAACCCGCGTGAGATGTACAGGGGAATCAATTTTATAAGGAAAGGCTTTCAAAGTAGAACGGAAGTAATGAGGGACGAAAATGGCAATCTAGTAGCCGATGCGACAGAGAGACTGAATTTATGGAAAGATTATTTCGATAAACTATTAAATGTACGTGAAGCCCCCGTTGAAGGTAATCTCGGCGAAATCCACACTGCTGATCTATTAATTAACGATCCTACTGATATAGAAATAGAAATGGCCATCAAGAAGTTGAAAAATAACAAAGCCGCGGGCATCGATGACCTACCGTCAGAACTGATAAAAAATGGAGGCCCTTGCCTCACAAGGCAAATTTGTAAATTGATACGCGCAGTTTGGAAAACAGAACGCATGCCGGAAGAATGGAATACCTCTATCATTATTCCCATCTTTAAAAAAGGCGATAAAACTAACTGTAACAACTATCGGGGAATTTCACTTGTGCCTTCGTGCTACAAGATCCTGTCTAATGTTATCCTAAGTAGACTAACTCCTTTTGCCGAGGAAATCATTGGGGATTACCAGTGTGGATTCCGCCGAAACCGATCTACAAGCGATCAAATGTTTACAATTAGACAACTGTTAGAAAAGAAATGGGAATTTAAAGAAGCAGTACATCAGCTATTTATCGATTTTAAAAAAGCTTACGACTCTATTATACGCGCGCGAATGTACTGGATCCTAGAGTTCTTGGGTGTGCCAAGAAAATTGGTTAGACTTATCGAAATTTGCTTAAGCGGCAGTAAGGGTAGAATACGCGTAAACGGTAGTTTATCTGAAGAGTTTTCGATCCGCGATGGCCTGAAACAGGGCGATGCACTTTCGTGCGTCCTTTTTAACTTAGTTTTAGAATACGTGGTTAGGCAAGTGCAGGCGAATCCGACCGGTGCTACCCTCAATGGGGTAATACAAATTCTTTGATATGCGGATGATCTCGACGTACTAGGGGATGATAAAGAAACGGTAGCTAAAAATGCAGAAATCTTGATCGCAAAAGCCAAAGAGATTGGCTTGGAAGTTAGCGAATCGAAGACAAAATATATGACCGTCGTCAGGTCCGGACAAAGTAATCAAGACGGGGATCTAATGGCCGGAAATATGAAATTCGAAAGGGTTAACGAGTTTAAATACCTCGGGTCTATTATAACTAGCGAAAATAAGATTAAAACGGAAATCAATGCGCGGCTACACGCTGGCAATAGGTGC
The DNA here is from genome assembly GCA_932195095.1 of Andricus curvator. Lineage (NCBI taxonomy): Eukaryota > Metazoa > Arthropoda > Insecta > Hymenoptera > Cynipidae > Andricus > Andricus curvator. The sequence continues at coordinate 12,284 of CAKNYM010046919.1, read as the reverse complement.
TATTATGCAGCAAACACGCTACTAAAATCGCGATCGCTATCTAGAAACATCAAAGTAAGAATTTACAAAACGATAATAATGCCGGTCGTCATGTACGGGTGTGAAACGTGGGCGCTGACGAAAGGAGAAGAGAATAGGTTTAGAGTTTTCGAGAATAAAGTACTTAGAAAAATCTATGGTCCAAAAAGGGACGAAGAGACCGGCGAGTGGAGAAAACTGCATAATAATGAGCTGCACGCTCTCTACGGGTCAGCAAATATTAATAGAGTAATGAAAGCGCGTAAATTAAGATGGGCGGGGCATGTAGCAAGAATGGGCAATGAAAGAACAGTGGCGCAAGTTTTAAGAGGGAGACCGACTGGTATGAGACCCCTAGGCAGACCGAGAAACAGATGGGAGAAAAATGTAAGGGATGATCTAAAAGAACTAGGACATGATTACTTAAACTGGATGGAGAATGCACAAGATAGAGATGTGTGGCGGTCTCGGGTAGATGAGGCAATGAACTTTCGAGTTCGAACTGCTAATCTATAATAATAATAAAATCGGCTCATGCCATCTAAAAGTACAACTATCAAGCTTTTAAAAGATTCTACGCAGAAAATTACATCGGAATTGACCCTCAGTTGGCCAACAACAATCGCAACCCATTTTTTGCGTATCTGTGTAATTAAACCGTTCACGCCTTATTTTCAAAGATTCCTAAATGCATTTTTAAACTCTCCCAAAAAAAATTATAATATTGCAGTTCAATTAATATAACTATTTTAATATTTCAAGCATGAGAAAATTTAATATATGTCTATAATAACTCTTTTTCAAACCTAAAGAGCCTATTTGAAGAAAATAATAACGCTTCAGGAAATTTCAAAGATTTTCAAATATTTTACGATTTTTTCCGCTCTCCATTAGTAGGAATTTTCAATTGATTTTGATGGTTTCGAAGGAATTTCAAAATTTTCAAGAAATCCTCACATGTTAAAGCTTTTCGCAAATTGCCGGGGATTAAAAATTATAATATTGCATTGACGCGTCATTTTCAAAGACTCCTAAATGCATCTTAAATTCTCCCTAAAACTTATAATATTGCAGGCCAGGATTCGGCTTTGGACACATATTAACTCCTATCAAATACAACGCTGCTGAAGGCTGGTAACCTTCTCAGCATAAATCACCAACCAATTGAGACTCTCGGTTTCCTTTCTTTGTCCTCCTCACCTCCTCCCCCCACACAGTAACAGAAGTATTGATGGGACTGACGTTACAGATAGACTATCCACCGTACGACGAATAATCACTTAACTTGGACATGATTTCGGCTCGCAAAACAAATTTCGCGCATAAAGGTGATAGTTGGGTGTACAATCTAAACATGAATAATACAAACAATAAAGTAGCCTCGGAATGGACTGAAACTTGGATTGACGAAATGCATACACACGGTAAACGTAAAGGTCGAGTTTCAGGCGATGAATGGAGACTGGGTGTCTGGAATGCTAGAGGAGTGAATGACCTTAAAGTAAGAGAACTACGAGAAACTATGCATGCAAGGAAACTAGATATTTTATGTGTACCTGAGACGAAGAAAAAGGGTTGCGAAAGTAGAAACATAGAAAATGGGGTGTTGAAAGGCGGTTCTGAAATATGGTCAGGAGTAGGTAGTGAATCAAATCGTAGTCAAGGGGTCGGTTTAATTATGAATGAAAAAGCAAGACAGTATCTCAAAGATCATGATTTTGTATCTCCCAGATTGTTGTGGGCTAGAATGAAGGTAGGAATCAGAAGGTTATTTATCATAGCGTGCTACGCCCCAGTTGACAGTGAGCCGCGAGAAGTCAAAGACGCTTTCTGGGACACTTTAAATGACACAATAAGTACTTGCGATCAAGGTGAAAGAATAATTCTGCTAGGAGATATGAACGGTTGGGTCGGCGTTCAACGTCAGGATACAGATACAGAAAGGGTACTAGGTAAATTTGGGGATCCAAGAAAAAATTATAACGGGGAAAAGTTAGTTAGCTTATGCTTAGAAAAGGGCCTATTTGTTACAAATACTTGGTTTCGACATAAAATGATCCACACTTACACCTGGTGCAAAGGAAATAACCGCAGTATAATTGACTTCGTTATTGCAGATGAAAGACTAAGAGAACTAGTCATAGATACAAGAGTCATGAGGGGGTCCGAATGCAATACTCATCATTACCTTTTAGTCTCCAGAATGAACTTAGGGCGGGGATGGAGAAGAAAGAGAACCAAACAAACGAAACAAACGCGAATCAGGGTTGAAGATTTACAGAAACCGGAAGTGCGAATAGATTTTCAGAATAAGATAAACGAACGCATAGATAAGGCAATTTGGGAGCCGCTTGAACGGAATAAAGATATAGAGGGCGCGTGGACTTTATTACGGGATACCATTGTTAAAAGTGCGATTGAAGTGTGTGGTACGGCAGTGGTAGGGAGAAAGTCTGACGATGCGTGGTGGAATGATGAAATTGCGGCAGCCCAAGAAGAAAAAGAAAAATCGCACAAAAAAACGCTGAACATGACAGGTCTTAGCGAAGATGAGAGAAATAGGCTCAAGAATGATTACAGACACAAAAAAAGGAAAGTTAAACGACTAGTCAAAGAGAGTAAAGAGAAAATCAGAACAGAAGAAGAGAACAAAATACAAAACTGCTTTGCAGGAATAATGAAACTACTATATAAACAGTTGAAGGAAAGTAAAAGTACAGAGTTTGCCAGCATGAGAAACAGCAAAGGTGAAATGCTATATGATATAGACGGGATAGTAAACGCTTTAAAAGACTCTTTTAAAGAACTATTAGAAGGTGAAGATATAGGACAACAAAACTGCGACATAGAACATACTGCATTAGAAAACCCAATTGAAAAAGTCTGTGTCACTGAGGTCAGAGACATAATAAAGAACCTGAAAAACGGTAAGGCTGCTGGTGCAGACAGTATTAGCGCTGAAATGCTTAAATACAGTGGCGAGGACATGCCTCACAGGTTGTGCGAATTGATAAATTTGTGTATCGAGACAGGAAAAGTCCCAGAAGATTGGAGAAAAGCGATTATCGTACCAATATACAAAAGAAAGGGAGACAAAAGCAACTGCAGCAATTACAGAGGTATCAGCCTATTAAGTACCGTAAGTAAAATATACTCAAAAATACTTATTCGTAGGGCAATGGAAATCACAGAAGAAAAAATATGGGAAGTCCAAAGTGGATTTATGCCAGGAAGATCATGTACTGATCAGATATTTAGCCTAAGACAGATCACAGAAAAAAGCTTGAGAGTAGGAAAGAAAGTTTTCTGTGCATTATATTGACCTAGAAAAAGCATTTGACACGGTAAATAGAAGTAAACTTTGGGAAGTTCTTAAAGAGTACGGAGTAAATGGAGGGCTCCTGCAAGCAATAAAAACAATATATACAGGTAGTAAAGCGAGCGTAAGGGTAAACGGGAAACTGAGTGACTGGTTCGATATTACGCAAGGCGTGAAACAAGGATGCGTTATGTCCTCGTGGCTATTTATCATATTCATGGATAAGTGTCTAAGAACTGCACTCTTCGACGAAAAAGGTGTAGATCTCCAAACAGTTAAGGTACGTGGGTTAGCTTTCGCAGATGACAAGATTGTTATGGCAGAACCAGTCGAGGACTTGCAAAGAATGTTGAATAAACTTCATACAAGCATGAGGGACATGGGACTCAAAATTAACGTAAATAAAACAAAAATCATGGTGTTTGAGGGAAAGAGTGAGAAAACAATGTGCAACATTGTCCTAAATGATGAGAGAGTAGAACAAGTTGACAAGTACGTATACCTAGGTAGTCTATTCACTAGCGACGGAAAAATAGATGGGGAGTTAGATAGGCGCATAAATAAGGGTAAACAGGTTATCGGTAGAGCAGGGTCCATCCTAACAAATAAAAACATATCAAAAAAAGCTAAAATGGCCATACATAATTCTATATTCGTACCGACTGTACTATACGGTAGCGAAACATGGACATGTCAAGAAAAGGACAGGAGTAAAATTAACGCGATCGGCATGAGACCTCTGCGCATAATATGCGGGAAAACACTGATGGATAAAGTCCGAAACGAGACAATCCTCAAAGAATGTGGTGCAAAAGAGATAATAGTTGACACATGGGAAAGAAATTAGTTAAGATGGTTCGGTCATCTTGAAAGAATGAAAGATGCATGGACGTGAAGGAAGCTAGAGTAGTATGCCAGGACAGAAAAGTGTGGCGACAAATAGTTTGTAAACAGAGTGACAATAGAATGAATGAAGCCTGAAACAAAGACCTTGGATTCTAATGGGCCCAGTGTTGCCAGACCCGAGTTGTGGAATTGCGGAGGCGCAGGCTCCAAAATGCGGATTTTATTTTGCAAATGCGGAGGTTTTGAAAAATTGGTGTAAAACTCATATTGCTATTAAAAAACTGAAGAAAAGTCTTCTAGCTGTATAATAGCACCGTATCATACTCATTGTAATGTATACATAAATACAGAATATCTTTTCTTGTAAATCAGAGCTGCAGATCGTGGACCGTCAGAATAGGGAATAGGAAGAGGGAAAATCGAGAAAGTCGACTTGTCTTTTTCTAAGGATGGTGATTGGTTCTACTCATCTGCAATCTGCTTTCATTAGAAACGGATCAATCCACCAATTAACAATCGCCATCCTTAGAAAAGGACAGGTCAACTTTCTCAATTTGTCCTCTCTTTCTATTCCCTATTCCACTTCTGGTTGTTTCCGATATTAGTGCTCAAAGCGTGCTCTGACAAGTAAACCTACGGAACTGTCACTCGCCGATTTTGATGAAACTTTGCAAATTTGTAGAACTAGGAAAAATAATCAACACGTATTTTTTCATATCGGCTGAGAAAAAATTCTAAGGGTAGACCCTCGTATATGAAGGGTCGTATTCACGTTTCATCGAAAAAAAGTCGCTGGATCCAAATCTGAGGTCAAAATTACGAAATTTAAGACGGTGCATCCAATATGGCGTCTGCTCGTCGCACACGAGGGGTAGTTTCTACCAATCACATCCTTCCGAGGGATTGTAAATAATTACAGAGCCTATCCGTTACAGTTTGGAGTCTGAATCTCTTTAATATCTTCATTAGAACAAAAGATAGTATAGTTGTACATTCTTGTAATTTTAAGCAACAATTTTTATTATTTCTCAAATTTTTCAACTGCGATTTGTTCACAAATGTTTTTCTCATGTTGATGAATTTTTTCCAATTTTTCCCATTGCCTCTTGTATAGTAAATAATGCTCTATACTTGACTGTTCTAAAATGTGCCCGAAATGCCTTACTTTTTTTTACATTTTTCAGTCTGCAAAGCACAAACAATTTTTCACATTAACGGCTTCAAGCTCATTTACGTGGAACACTTTCAGCTTTCAAGTGCCTATTTACTCATTAGTCTAGCATTTTTTTGGCTGAGTTGTTGAGCTTCAAAGGCTTCAAATGCCTATAGTTTTTGCGCCGATAGTAGATTCTAGGAACAAGAAGCGTAAAACACGCAAAACGCTACGCAAAGCGCGAGTCTCCGTTGGACAGAATGGCTGGGTACTGGCAGGTGATTGTCAGAAGTGCCCTCGTTCTTACGCCGTCTGCATCATATGATTGGGCAGAGGAATCCTTCAAAGTCCAAAATGAGGAGTTTTGGGCCATCCGCATTGCAAAATGCGGATTGCGGATTCCAGTCTCAAAATGCGGTGTAAAATGCGGAAATGCGGTGTATCTGGCAACACTGAATGGGCCCAAGTGGGGAACCATACATAACAATTTTGTGAGGCTCTTCACTTGGGGTGATCGCTAGAGAGATTGATCAGCAACCTGGGTCGGAGCATTGTTGCGGAATAAACGTGTCATTTGAATAAATGACACGAGAATTCCAGATCAATCTAAAACATATATACCTAACACCTATATACCTATCTACTTTACACCTATATACCTATCTAACTTGTACCTATATACTCTATACCAATACACCCATATACCCAATACTATTTTCCAACCGAGCAAGTCACGCCTACCCCGAAAGGGAAATGGCTTATTGGTATAATAATATAACTGACTACCATGTGATTCACTGTTTACTCCTGACCATATTTCAAAACCGCCTTTCAACACCCCATTTTCTATGTTTCCACTTTCGCAACCCTTTTTCTTCGTCTCAGGTGCACATAAAATATCTAGTTTCCTTGCATGCATAGTTTCTCGTAGTTCTCTTACTTTAAGATCATTTACTCCTCTAGCATTCCAAACACCCAGTCTCCATTCATCGCCTGAAACTCGAACTTTACGTTTACCGTGTGTATGCATTTCGTCAATCAAAGTTTTATTCCATTCCGAGGCTACTTTATTGTTTGTATTATTCATGTTTAGATTGTACACCCAACTATCACCTTTATGCGGGAAACTTGTTTTTCGAGCCGAAATCATGTCCAAGTTAAGTGATTATTCGTCGTACGGTGGAGAGTCTAGTTGTAACGTCAGTCCCACCAAAAACTTATGTTACTGGGATGGGGGGGGGGGGGTGATGACAGAGAAAGGAAACCGAGAGTCTCAATTG
>CAKNYM010046918.1:40367-116025 GCA_932195095.1 Andricus curvator | reverse complement strand
TCGGCGACGTTCGACGCCTGTAACACCCCACGAGAGCCTAGAATACCGCGTACTTCGCAGCTAGTCCGTCGGGGCTATATATATCGAATGGAGGTGAGGATGCTGGCGAGAATATAGACGTCCGACCCACCCTAAGATCCAGATATCCGAGTACGATGGTTGCACACGAGGGTGCATACATTGTATCGAAACACCCTCTCCAGTCGCTCTTTTCGTCTCTCTCGCACCCTTGGCTGGTCTTGCCTCGGCGACGTTCGAAGCCTGTAACACCCCACGAGAGCCAATAATACCGCGTACTACCAAGCTAGTACGACCGGGCTTATTATTTTCCTACGGCTCATCGAGCCCAGTGTGCCGCTATCAATTACAGGACATTCCAGGCTCACAACCCCTCCACCCACCCTACAGACATCCCGGCATGGACTTAGGTGGATAAACGTAACCAAAATCCCATCTGGTAACATTTCGCGCGCGTACGATGCTCCACGACGATAAAACTCTCATCGCAGCATTTAGGATCCATATATTACGTTTTAATTGACCAGTTCCCAAAATTCTTGAAATGATTTCAAATTTGAAAGAACGGACTAAAATACTTTTTATTCTCTATATTTGAATCAATAAGAAGTACATCAGTGAGTGAAGGCAATCAGGAAATCAGTGAAAATCCACTGAATAATGAGACAAATTAACTCATTAATTAGTTAAAATTCTTAGTGATTCAAATTTAGAGAGGAGGTAAAGAAGATAGATGCTTTTGAGAAGATCCTCGAGTAAAAACAAGTGCTAATGAAAACCAAACTCTCTAAATCATTAGCGAATTTTAGGAAACATTTCCACTCATTATTGGTCGCATTTTGCTATTTCTTTTAGTAGTTTTCAAATTTTTGATGAAGTTTTAGTATCAAATGAATAATAATAGTGACAATTTTCACTTAAATCTACAAATTACACCCGGGACATGCATTCGCAATTGTACAAATTCCGAGAAAAATTACGTGGTACTTTTCTCGTACTTTTGTCCTTAAACTTGCTTCTTATTTTAGTCCTGTTTCAGCAGTACTTTTCTGGGTCATACATCCTATCAGCCATAGTAAAAATTGTAAACCACATAGAGGAACTATTTTAATACTTTTGTCTCTATTTAAACTTGTAAATAATTTTAAGAATGTCAGGACTTTCACTAATGATTTGTCTTATATCCGGTACCTTAATGGAACTTCTTTTGGAATCCTAATAGGATCTCAATCGGACTGTTTTTACTTCGGTCTCTAGTGGGATAACACATGCGTTCAGTTCGGCTACCCTAAGTTCTACTCTAGTTGTTCCCTAGCTTCTCAAATTGTAGCAACCGACTGACATTTTAATTACCCAGTAATAAAGATTTAATGATTTGCCCAATTTCTGACTAGGCCCTCGCTCCTTAATTGGAAAGATAACGTTTTTATAAATATGCCGAGTAAGATGATCATAGCATGTAATCGAATCTCAGTCCAATCGAACGACGAGACGCCGACGTTCACACTGAGGGCCGAGGCTCGATTAGATTAGGGTGGATTAGCCAATCAAAAACTACAATACTGCAACCCCTCCTGGTCGAGCAGTGACATTTGATGCTGCAGGCACTCTATTAGATTTGCGCCGTTGCTAACGCGATACGGAATCGAATGATCCGAGTACTGTCGGGACGATCAACGTTCGGACGGCCGATAGTTTCCATTCGAAAAACCGCTTTTTTCAGCCAATTTCATTCGTTGAAATTGCAGTTGCGTGAAATTCGTCAACGGGGTCAAATGAGATACCTTCCTCCGTTCCCGTGACAATTATATCGGGTCGGATGGAAAGTTGTTTAATCTCATTTGCAGAATCCAAAATTCAATTGTTGAATATATTTATTTCATATCCAAAAAAAGAGATAGTATCATTTAAATTAATGGCGGAATTAAATTGTAGTTTCCACTGGATCCTCGTCAGGATACTTTATCTTGTATCTCTGATCCAACAAGTCAGCCAGGTGGTAATTCTAATTTTGCGCGCTCCTTTAACACTCGTTGCCTATCGTTTTGATATCAAAAGTGGACAGAAGAGGTGCGTGAAAGCGCTCGTCACGCAAGGAACATTCGTTTGCGCGGGTGTGGCAAGAATGAGTGGACGCGTGTAATTAAGTCCTTATCACATCACGCGGTATACACCTACATAACACACATACAGCCTCACGAGGCTTCTCTTTTACTTTTTTCGCTCCGACTCGGTAAAACCGGCGACAGAAACTGGGTCTGCTTTCGGAACGGTATGCTAATCGAGCCACAACCCTTTAAGTGTTCGTTTAAAAAAACAGGGGATTCGCCGTTATAGGACAGCTCGTTTGTCTACTAAACACCTTCATTTGTCTCTTAATCACGCAATAATACGAAAAGATTTCGTTCCAAGAATTATATATAATATAATATTCAAATTCATTCACTTTGTCCACATTGAAGCTCCTATGTTTCAGCTCACTTATCGCGTACTTTTATCTCTAGATTTTCTTTTTGTATACCACCCAGCTTAAAAGTTTATATTAATATGTCATTATTTATCTGAGAAAGTTCATAATGATCTATGATCATCAAGTAATTTGAAGTTCCTGCCAATTTACTTTTTTATATACGGAAACATATGTTACATATGTGAAAAATCAAAAGAATTTTCAAAACATAAATACAGGCTGTCATTTTTACTGTTCAGAAATGAAAAACATGCAATTGCAAAGGTATAAAATTGAATATATTTCAATTTAAAATCTTCAAAATTGAACTATTCTAAAGAAGCATTCAAAATTGCATGATTTTCTATTATATACAATAAGTACTGAAGACCCTTCAATTGCAAATATTCAAAATTGAAGAATTTTCAATTGTGAATCTTCAAAATCGGACTATTCCAAAAAAATGTTTCAAATTACATACCTTTAAAATATAAATCTTGAAAATTGAATGATTTGCAATTCTACATTTTCAAAATTCAATAACTTTTTATTATGACTCTTGCAAATTGGACAACTTTGAATTGTAAATCTTTTAAAATTCAAAGAGTTATTAATTTTGAAAATTAACAGTTAAAATTTTTCGCAATTTTTATGCTTTACATTCGAAATTTCTTTAATTTAGAAAATTTAAAATTAAAAACTTCACTTTTGGTTTTAAAAATCATAGAAATCAGGGAATTTTTATTTATACGTCTCTGAAATTAAAGAGTCCTGATTTTGAAATCTCAAAAATTGAAGAATTTGAAATTGCAAAATCGTTTGAATTTAAGCATTTTTATTTATACATCTTTAAAATTAAACGGGTTTTAATTGTAAAACTTCAAGATTGTAGAACTTTAAATTGTGAATCTTTATAATTGACGATTTTTTAATTCAACCAATTTGAAATATAATGTTTTTGATGATTTTGAAATTGCTTCAAATTGGATGATTTAGAATTGACAACTTGACCTTCGATTTTCAAAATCATCCAAATTTAAAAATATTTGTACATCTTCAAAATTAAAGAGTTTTAAATTTTGAAATTAGACAATTAAAAATTGTGCCAGTTTTTAAATTATACAATTGAAGAAGCTGTTATTTTGATGATTTACATTGGAAATTTCTGCAATTTGGAAGATTTAGAATAAAAAACTTTTTTTCAATTATAAATCTGCAAAATTAAACTATTAAGAAAAATATTCAAAACCACATACATCATTTTAAATTATACAAATTAAAAATCGTATAGAGATATACTAATTTCAAAAAAATGGTCAAAATTGTATGATTTGAAACTATAAACATTCAAAACTAAACAAGTTGGCGAATTTTCAATTCTAAACATCTTAAAAAGTGGATCAGTAAGACTCAGAAATCCAGAATGTCTTTTAAGAACATCTTATTACGATATAAAATCCCACATTAGCACTTTTTGATATATATTTTAAATCATGATTATTAATTATATTTTATAGTACTTTAAATTCAAGCATATATTTTAATTTGGTAATCAAGCAATGAAAATCAGAAACTAGTTTTGCTAATTTGCGAATAATGTTACTTAAAATTGAATAATAAATTTACTATGACGATCATGACGAGATTAGCACGTTTTTTCAAAAATAATATAAACAATGAGATAATAAAATCAGAGCCATCTGTTCTTGGCATGTAAGCGGAAACTCAATCCTGGTTTAAGATATTCTACACCACGGTAGAGACTCTACAAAAGCAGAGAGCAGGAGGCGTGCCCCCCACTGGTTCTGCAAATTTTCAGGACCTTCGCAACTCGTCCTTTTCTCTTTTGTCTTCTTCCAACTACCCTCCATTCATTTCTGTCTCTTTGCCCCACAGAAAGAACAATTAACTGAATTTGCATTATATCTCTATCGAATTACATGATTCGTATTATCGATAAAATTGCCAATTTGGGGTAGGCGGGCCACTGGAGGGGAAAAATAGACTGAAAAAGAGGGAGACAAATGGGAAGCGTACACCAGTCTGCTCATTTAACGGTGATATATCGGAAGCACTTTTGTGGCTATTATATAAATTTAGCTTCTAGGGAAATACTATACGATTCAAGGAAAAATACAACTTTTTATCACTTTTTTTAAAAATTGTAGTTGCTGCTAGAAGCACAAGAAGTGGTTAAAAATTAGCATACTCTCATTGAGATTTGCATATTAAATATGTAATTTGAAAGCACTGACTCAGAGCTAGAGTTATGACGGAGTCCAGTGATCGAGGGTGACAGGACTACTGTAACGTCGCCAGCCTATAAAGTTGTAACCCGATACCAAGGGTACGCCCCTTCCGACACATGCTCAGCTAGGCCTTATCACAGATGATAGCACCGATTTCGAGTCGTATCTCTCATTTATGAATTGGTCACAGAACCACGCTTCTAATAAAAATAAGAACACGTGGTAACCATTAATCGAGGAAACGAGCCTTGTGCAACATTAACATTCTCGTTTTACAAGTACAATGAGTACCTTTATCTCAAGCTATTACCGTCAGAACTCAAGTCCGTAGCTAACTTTTATAGGCCGAAGCTAATGATAATTGATAAATTTTGAGATAAGGCAGTCTAATCACCTAAAGATTTACCACTTGCCAGCTACAACTGATCTTCTCTTGAAAAAAAAAAATATATATATTTGTTTTGTATTGTCAATTTAAATGATTTAAGTAATAGAATAAGTGTCAACATAGAAAGCAAATGTCTTCAAAGTAAATCTCCTTGTAGAGCCGTTAATCCAAGTAATTGACGTTTTAATAATCCCTACAATTTATTAGTGTCCTAGTTTCCTCAGCTTTGCTGAAATTCTTTGACCACGAAGATGGTTGATCGATTCTGCCTGTGAGCATTACCGATAATGTATTCGTGCTCGCTACAACAAATGCCGCGTAAACGATAATGCAGTCCACGTGGCTGCATAGGCACAGAAGGGCACAGATGGTCGCCCTAGGCACTTACCAGTTACCACCCCGCGCTGCCACCGGTCAAAGGGATCTGCAGGGGCTCGGCTGGCCACTAACCATATTTATTCACGGGGTAGCTAAATTTACCAAGCCACTGGTATGAGGATAACTCGGCGAACCTCCTACAAGTCCGGTACCCGAGGCGTCTTATGCCTTTCTTCCATGTAAAGAGTGATACACTATACAATTTTACGACCCTTCAATGAAAGTTATTTGTTACCGAGTCATTTTGGTAGTGTAACACAAAATCAAATTAAGAACATAGTTGGACTGAAAAATATCGTAAATCTGGCAAGATTGATTTTACTCACGGAAATGTGATTTAGTTATCATATGCGTCCACACCCTCGGACCTATTGGAACCAAATTTTGCAGGGTGTCGTAAATTGGTCCTGCGAATTTTTTTTTGTGATCAAACTAAATCTAAAGGTATCAATTTGATATGCAATAGAATAATCGAACAATGTAACAGCGAGTGTAACAGTCTTTTGTTTCTTTCTATTGATACAGATTTTCGTATCAACTGAATTGAGCTGCAGCATTTTTCATACCTCAGATTTACTGTGATACTTTGAAGGTGTTTGCTAATTTTTTTAATTTTTTAGGTTTAGTAGAAAATTTTCATAATCTTGGGCCAGTGTCTGCTTCTTACGTCACCTAAAAAAACTATTCAAACCACTACTCTGAGGCTTTGTATTCGCCCCATATAGTCACCACTCAGGAAAGTAGAAAAATACTGGGAACTTTGCAAGAAATCTGATTCATATTTAAATTCTACATTTTTAGCAAACAATTATTTGAGGAGAAAGGGTATTGGTAAATTGATGGATAGGAAGATCCCTATACTGGAAGCTTTTACTTAAGTCCGATTTTCTTCCCGGATGACTCAAATGGAAGATCTTGGCATGTAGAATTGAGATGAAAAATACAATTTGCTGCGTTATAGTTTTTTTTATATCAGTGGTTTAAAAATAAGAAAAATGAGGAGAATTTGGTTATTAACACCCCTATGCTGGAAGCTTTTCTTCAAGTCCGATTTTCTTCCGAGAAGACTCAAATTAAAGATCTTGGCATGTAAAATTGCGATAAAAAATAAAATTTGCTATGTAGCATTTATCTTTTTTTTCTGACAGTGTTAACTTTGGAAAAATATGCTGGTATTTGCTACTGTCCGGGCAATGCCGGCTAAATTTCTGCTAGTTTTTATATAATAATGATCTTTTGATATTTTGTTTGTTCAAGAAAATTGTTAAGTCAAAAAAAGTTTTGTTCAAAGACCTTAAATGTTTTTGAGACAAAAAATAAACTTTACTGCTTCCGTATATGAACCAAATAGTTTTGTTGCCCGAAACAAATCGTTTAAAAAGTGATATTAGACGAAAGAACCAAATTTTTGTTGGGGAACGAAAAAATGTTGTTACTTCTATAGAAACTAATTCATTTTTCTCCGCAAAAGACATTTACCTCAGTAAGTAAATCAAGGTGACCATTCAAATCACAGTAGAAAATTTCTGTTCATTTTTCCCTGATTGCAAAGTAAAACATTTAAAATTTTGTTTCAAAATAAACCACTATAAATATAATAATTCCACTATCAATAATAAATACAATCAATTTCAAATTGGAAGCAATCCAATAAGCTGAATAATTTTAATTTCAAGGCCTTCAACATTCCACAGTATTTCAAAATAAAATGGAAAGTGCTTGGACTTGTACAATTCTAAATTGAAAGCCTTATTAATTAAAAAATTGGAAATGATAAGAATTACATAACACACTTTATAAATACTAGGCTCTATTCAAATTACTAACCCTTCAAATTCAACAATTTCGAATTCTATTTACGTTGTTACTTACAGATTGAACAATTATTTTATTTTAAATTAACGCCTTAATGGTTAAACAATTTTTAAATTTTTAAATTCCCAATCAATTATGTACAATTTAAAATTCATATATTTCAAATAAAAGTAGAATTTTACTTTGAAGTCTTTCGAAATTGTGAAATATCGAATTGAAAGCTTTCACAGTCCGAGTTTTGAGTTTAAAGTGTTCAAAATTGAATAAAATTGAAGCTTAAATCGTTTAAAGTTAAACCATTTTAACTTGAAGGTGTTTAAATATGTGAAATTGGAAGATTTCAAATTAAAGTGGTTTAAAATTGTAGTACGTCAACTCGAAAGACTTAGGTAACCAAATTTCAGTTAATAAGTGTGACTTTTAAATGCATTATTATCTCTAACAATTTCTTAATGTTTATTTCTCGTAAATTCATTTAATTTGTTTTTTATATAAAAATTTATAAAACTGGATTAATTTCTATGTTTAGTACATCGACATAGTTATATATAGAAGTAATTACTTCCACGTGGACTTTAATGTGTCCTCGTGCTTTTTACGACTATCGCATACTTTAACCTTAATAGAGGAAGTAATAAGCAGTAAAAAAACAAAACGACCTTCAAAGAAATTTCTCTATAAAATAATTGTGTTCTTATAAACTCTTGGCTTCTTTTTGGATAAATTAAAGAACAATTAAGGTGAATTTGATCTTGCTGTTCAGAAAGGAACTGTTCTAAATTCGAAACGTTTGTTCTTTTAAGTAAAGTAACGCAGCTACCGATATTTAATAATGTGTAGGACAGGCATGACAGATACGAAAAGAAATATCTACACACCGACGACTTTATCGTGTGCTGTTTAGCCTCTCTTGCACACATACCCAGATCACTGGCAAGTGGTCCGCTCTACAGATAAGTTTGATTTATTTTAATTTCTCACCGAGAGAGAAGAGGGAGAAGCGTATGAATTATTGCCAAGTTATTTTCGAGTTTGCGCTGATTTACGACTGGTTTCCGGGTATCGTGAGAGCTTTAACTTCATAACAAGAGGTAAATAGTTGTGCGAAAGGGGTTGAAACGATTACAGGGGTTACCTTG
Organism: Andricus curvator; assembly: GCA_932195095.1. Classification (NCBI taxonomy): domain Eukaryota; kingdom Metazoa; phylum Arthropoda; class Insecta; order Hymenoptera; family Cynipidae; genus Andricus; species Andricus curvator. Next base: position 107,589 of record CAKNYM010046918.1, on the reverse strand, counting down.
GGCAAATGAATAAGAAATCATTAATATCGAAAACAGTCCGAAAGCCCTAAATTAATTTTCTTGAAAATATAAAAACTGGAGCGTAACAATTGAAGATAATACCGAAGAAGTGATTCTTACAATAAAGGAATTTAGTCAAATCCTTAAATAATTCTCTTGAATTAGGAATGGAAAATAAAATCGAACTTTCGGGTTTTGATTATTCTAACTTTTAGGTATAATGTGTAGTCAAATATAACATAGTTCCATAACTGAGGTTGAATCATGGGGTTGGGTATAGTTCAAGCTGAGAGAGGGTTGTGTTATAGTCGCGTCGTTGTTTGCGGCATTAATCATGGAATCACCCTTGCCCTTGGTTCGCGAGTTTAGTAGACGTGGAAGATTGCGATCCCGTTGCTTATAACGATATATATTCTTCATCATTAATTGCCTACAATCTGATTAAAAGCACTACACTCTAAATGTAGGAATATTAGGGTGGTTCAAAAAAAGTTTCGTTAATAATAAAATGCAAGACCTTTTAAAGTATGTTCAAAGAAAGGAGTTTATAAAGGTGACTGAGAAACGGACCTATTCAAAGCGGTAACCAAGTCTGAGTGTTTTTTGCCCACAAGTATTGGTAGTTCAGTACAACAGTTTTGTATCGAAAATTTTCTAGATGATTATTCCACTTAGAATTCATAAAATGTCTAAACTGAAGATTATAAAGATCTCGATCATTCATTTTTTGAACGCTTAGGGGTGGTTTCATCCTCGTGGAAACGAGGATTATATATATACTTGCCATTATATAAGAAAACTTGGGAAAAATTGACATTTCTTTTTGCCTCGCTTTTTGCACTAAATGAAAACGTCATTGGGGGCTTGGTAAATATCAAATTTAAACAAGCTTAAGCAACTGGAAACCTCATTAGAGACTTCTTTACAGAAATTAGGATATCCAACAACTCATTTTTTAGATTTTCCATGAAGATTCTTTAATCAATACGAAAGGCTTAAGTTTTCCATCCACGAAGAAGGGCTTAATAACAAGCATCCCATCGATGGTAGTAGTCGACTTGCCTCGCACCATTTGCCAGGCAAAGTAAGCGGAGAATTAATCGGGACTTAATTACGAGAGTAGGTAAAGGAGGTAGAGGTACTTGTTGCAGGGCGAACAAGTCGTAGGGTGGCGCGCTAAGGGTGTAATAAGATTCCCTTTAATGGCATTACACGCCTCATTGGGACTTTCCAAGTCCGAAGTTCGCACGACTTTGCGCCTTGTTTGACTTACCGGAAGTTACCGTCTCCTCACGGATGGCCACTTTCCGAAGCAACATCCTTCACTTGGTCAGGGACTCAGTTTGAGTCTTGGCGCCGGAGCAGAATCGCGCCTGACTAACTGCCAACGTCAAAACTCAGTCCTGCCAGTACTTCTTCTTGATCCCTTAACTGGACGAAACTGCAGATGCCATTTGTGAAATCTCGGCCGAAGCCCGCCCTGCTTCCCTGGGTTGCAGCAAAAAGCAGTGAGTACACATTTAATAGCTTAATTTATAATTCTCGCTGCAAGAAACGTCGGAAGAAGTATGAGAAGAGAGAAGTAGAGGACCGCAAAAGAGGATGGAACTCTGGAACGGGGCACGTTCACAATACCGCGGTCGCTCAAGACAGCTTTATATGGAGCGTCGTCCCCGTGGGTGGTCCACGGCTGCACGTCGCTCCAGGCGTTATCCGGTAGCGCTCCTGAACGTCGCCGCTCATTGAGAACCACTCGCCGAACCTAGAAGGTAGTGGAGAGTGAGATCGAGCCGCGACGCGTACTGAATCACTCATCGTCCTCTTCGTCTTCGTCTTAGTCCTCGTAGTCGTCGGTACGAGTGTCCTCTAGAGGCGAGCTATTAACTCCCTGGCATGGTACTTCTACCAGTCTACAAGGTTACATTATTTACTACACTCCTTTCTCTACTCCCGGTAACTTATTACGGTACCTCCTTCAAATTGAGTTGAGCATGAGTTTCATACGCGATTAATAAACTGATTAGCCCTGCTTTCATCCCAAATCAAGTATCCACCTCTATGTTTAGAGGTTTAGAGTATATTCTCAGGTTTAGAGTCCATCTCTCTCTTTAACATTTAATTGAAAGAAAGTGGACTTTTAAAGGATCTCCGAAAGACCATTTTAGCTTCTAGTGATACGTGACAATCTCTACGAGTTTGGAGGAACCCGTACGTTTTCATTTCCCTCTCTCCCTTTACCTCCGACACGAACACATCGTGTTCATCCAGGAGGGACCCAGGACGACCAGAGCCATTCTCTGAAATCCAGCGATTCTTTCGGGCGTCTTCGGAGATGATATTTGCTCGGATCAATCCATATGGTTTCCATGGCAACCGGTCAGCCTGGCTTGTCCACCCCCGCAGTCCAAGTCCGGAGGTTACCGGCCGTATGAACCGACGAATGGACCAGGGTCGTGTTTGCTGGCGATAGCGAGGGTGGTGTGGCGGTACCACTGAAATTGGCGTCCCGCGAAGGGGTGACCAAGATCAGAGAAAGGTTGTCTGTATCCCTGTTCAAGATTTAATGTTTTTCCCTCAACCACTGCAAAATAGTTGTCATTCAGACAGGATCATTCAGGATGTATTCAGATTGGATGCAAGCTATATTTTTCTGGAATATAATTAGGCTAAACTGGAGCAGATAAATGTGTAATAACGGAAAGCGATCTTCTTCATCTATTCTTATTGCGTGCTTTTCCTTCTCCGTCTCTTCGGTCTCGAAGAAGAATCTACGTGAACGAGTATTCTACATGCAAATTTATAGAGATCCTTCGGACACGAGTGCCTCGAGGGGACGTATCCTCGAGGGAAGTGCAGCCGCCAGGACTAAGAGCGCTTCCTTGTACTGTCACTCCTCTCCTTTCGAATCAATCGCATAAATCTCGCAGCATCAATCGACCTTCCGAAAAAGCCGTTTTATACGAAAATCTCTTATTCCTTGCTTATGGCACCTGTCGAAAATCCAGGTGTAATTCCTTGTAAGAATATTTCTCTAGAGAAGACAGTTTCTCATTATAATTTTCTTTTATTCATACCAGAAGTATTGCGCCTGCAAAATTTAAAAATGATGTTTAATTTTCGCTGGATAAAGTTTCAGATAGATTTTTCTTTGCTGAGAGCAGCAGGAGGCGAGACAAAGTGGCATGGCAGGAATCATCGAGAGTCGCTGAGTGCCGACCGCGGATAGGAGGAGATAAAGCAGTGGATCATCATTAACCCGGACGGCGCAAAACAGTCGACGTCTGATTGACAGGGTGTGCAAAGACTTCCCGTTTTTCCTAAACCTGCCTTTAGTTCCCGGTATACTGATGGGGCCTTCTCCGAGGCTGCAGAAGCAGAGGGTCGTCTGAAGGAGGGGCGCGAGAGAGAAAGAAAAATATAGAAGAGAGGTGAGATAAAGTGAGAGAGGAGGATTGGAGTCAGAGCGAGAGGCAAGAAAGGAAAGAGGAAGAAAACGGCAACTCTGCCACGGGACTGATGGACAGCAACCGAGAGGCGCCAAGCTATGTCAGCTATTCGGCTCTTATTTTATGCTTGCTTCACACATTATTATACACGCGAATGCATCAGCTGTGTGAGTGAGCTTGCGTGCCAATACACATGTGTGCATTTGCGACACCCTCGTCTGCGTTCTGCCGATAACCGGCGTGAATTCCGAGATGTCAATCGACGACCTCGTCGGTATACCAGTGAGAAGAGCCTTTTCGGATTCTTCCATTCTTCTCGATTCGCGAGGTAATCGAGGGTATTTGAAGCAAGAAAAGGCCTGCTTTTTTTGTAAATCTGCTAGTCCTCCTCCCCTTTTCCTTCGAATTCTCTTTTCCTTGTAGAGAAAGAGTCCCTTCTTTCCTTTTCGAAAGATAGCAAGAAGAATTGATCTTAAATGGGGAAACTGTTTTTGAAAAGTGGATGTTTTTGAAGCAGTTTTCATAATTAGGGGCATTGCTTAGAACTTGAAAAGTTAATAAAAAATTTCTTTACTGTACAAATAGGGTAGACTGGGGCAAGACCAACTGCTGGAGAAAAAACAACTTTGCAATTAACATTGCTATTCCTGAATAATATTGATTCTTTTTTGTTTCAAATAATCTATTTTAATAAAGGAATGATAGTATAAACTCAAATCATAAAAATTTACATTGTAAACGAAAAAAATAAGCAAAAAACAGTCTTGAAATCTAAAGAATGGAAAAATTTCTGGCAGGAATGTAAAACATCAATTGAGATACAGTATGAAATTTTCATCTTCTGGTAGATAAAACATTATTAGACTTCAATTAGTTATGAAGATTGAACTTACTTTGAGTACAAAATATATTCAAACTTTTATTTCTGCATGAGTTTAAAGGTAATTTTTACAATGCAGAGAATACCAAAGAATCCAACCATCACATTCTTACTTCCTAAGATATTTCAATTTCACAAAAAAAACCGTAGCCGGTCTTTCCCCCACATGCGGGGCAAGACCGAGGAAGTACAGCTTCTTAAAAATAATTAAAGTAGCAAATCGTTGTTTTATTAAGATAATTAATACGCATGGAAATTTGATCTTGAAATAGAGAAAAAATGGATCAATTTCAAGTCTTATTAACTTTTTATAGAGCAATGAATGCTAAGACGTCGATCTTGCCCCGGTCTACCTTACCTATTATGATGGTAGGTACATTTTCCTGTTTCGCTTATATTGTGATATGCTAGCAAAACAAAGTAAAAAAGGTTGCTGAATTGAGGCCAAAAAAGTTTGATTAAAAAAAGTTATACAGGTTCAAAGAAATGGATGTGGACGTTGACAACCTTACACTGACACTAACTTAAAAATAGAGCAGGCTCGGCTGCGGATTGCGAAAAATTCAATTTTTAGTTAAAAATAAATAAAGACATGTTCCCGAGATATTAAGACGTTAGTTTAGATCATAAAAATCAAGAATTCATTCAACTCAAGGAAATTGAAAAAACAAACAAAGAAATTACAAATAATTCAGAAAAATAGTTGAAAAAGTTTTAAATTTACCTAAAAGATAATAAAGTATGAATACGATGGTACATAAATAGTACAAAACCTGACTTTTCTTAACATTTATTTCTTAAAAGATGCATTTCAACCATTTAAAATGATTCAAACAATTTTAAATTCACCGTATTTTTTATGAATGAAAAGTTTTGCAGTTCCTATGACAAAAATTCCTAAATCGATTTACGTTTCTTGATATACCCCACCAATACGATGTGGTTTCTGAGAGTGATTTTACCCCCGTAATTAACCCAAAGAAATTCGGTCTACAATGCCAATGGATTTCGGCACACGAACTGGTCGGTAACGCGTTCGAAAACCAAGGTGATTAATATTCTCGATCCGTTTCAACCACCTTCGCTAGCTAAGAGGTTAGATACAAATTGATTTTGGGTTTGCAAGAATTGGAATCGTTCTTCTTGCATGCTAAGAAATTGTAACTACTATAATTAAATGTATTGCATATGTTTTCAATTATATTTAAATACAATAAATTGAATATAATTAAAAAAATTTGAACAAATACTTCGACTTGTCGTTTGGTAAATAAATAATAAAGCCAGTTGTCCATACATTACTAAATACTTTCAAGAGCTGAGCTGCTGAGCTCTTTGTCGATATGCATGATCGAATTAAATTCGAGAACCCAGTAAGTTTCTATCACTAACGAACTGTGTCAACCACTTTGGCAAACAGCCAGATGATGGGACAACTGTCCGAGAGTTGCTTCTTCTTTTTTAAACCGGGTGGCACCAGAACAATGGGATGATACGTCGCGTATAACTGCCGGCATTAGTAAAGCGCACGGGTGTTTGGAGGCCCTAGAAAGTAATTGAGTTGGCCACGCGACTCTTCGAGTGGCCCCCTGCCTAGTGCCTATATAACGCGGTAGGTTCCCTAGGCGGCACTTCTTCTCCCTAGTAACCACCTGTTTCGAGTGTAGTCCGTTTTCGAGCCGCAAAAAAACACACACGGTCTGATGTAAGAGGAAAAATTTTGTCCAAGGCTCTTTATATTGATCCTATAATTAATCTCTAGAAAGCAAAACATACACTTTCTCAAGTGACAGAGCTAGAGTCAAAATAGAAATACTTATTTTCGAAAAGGATGTGAAAAGGGTTGCAAATAAGGAAATTTAAAACAGTGAAATTATAGAAGACAACATTTTTTCCACCGTTGTATTGTGCGGATGTGAGTATAGGAGAAACGATCATCGTGCATTGAATCGGGCGTTTGACATACGGCTGATGGGCACCACCAATTCAAACCCCATGGCTATCTCGCTGGTGTCCCCTATCATAGACTCTCAGTTTGTTTGAACTTATTCTTTAGATAAATAAACAGCCCATTTGATCCGCTCATGCGAGTCTTTAAAATTGTTTACTTTCAGTAGATTAAAGTATTCGCCAATTTATTTTCTGAGAAAATCGTGAACATTTCACCTTAAATGCCATTTGATCAATTTGATCCCGAAATTGGATTAAAATGATATGCAACGCTTTTGTACAAATTTCGGATTTTTATTTGATCATTAAATGCACACCACAATGATCCGACTCTTAAGATCAATTGCATGTCATGAATTTTCATGAGTAGCAATTATCCGTTGAGTGTCAGTTGTTTTGTTACATCCAAGTCATGACCGTCTACATGGTCATTAAAATTTGAAAACTGTGCTTTCGAAGAAATATCCTACATTTTCTTTTAACGAAAAATTCAGAGTAAACAAAATAATTTACAGAGCCATAGATGTTTATAGCCCCATAGGAACATTGGAATTTTTCTCCTACACTAAAATCTAAAATTTTCTAAAACATTTCATGTTGATTCGAAGAAGTTGTAAATCTTACAGAAGTGGTTAAAGAGTCATGATATTACTTGAAAATTGATCTCTTTTGTTGAAAAACCAAATATTTTTGGTTGAAAGATCATTATTTTTATTTTAAAAATTTACTACTATATTTTTGGTTGAGAATTCATCTTTTTTGGTTAAAAATGTTATTACTTGTTTGCAAATTCATTTTTTAACTAAAATTTAAGTATTCCAGTCAAAGAAAATCCAACCATTTTTGGTTAAAAGATTATTCTTTTGATTTGAAAAGCCTTCTATTATATTTTTGGTTGAGAATTCATCTTTTTTTATTAAAGATTTAATTATTTGGTTGAAAATTCAACAATTATGTTAGAATGTAATTTTTTTTTTGTAATCTGAACTGTTTTGTTGAAAATTCTTCTTTTTGGGTTGAAAATTCAACTATTTGTTTGAAAATTACCTTTTTCTTTGAAAATTCCTATTTTTGGGTTGAAAATTAACCTGTTTTGTGAAAAATTCGCCTTTTCCATTTCGTTGGCAAAAAAAGCAATTTTTGTTTAAAAATTAATTTTTTTTTTCAATGAAAATTTAACTATTATATTTTTGGTTCGAATTGATATTTTTAAATTAAAATTCAACTATGTGGCTAAAAATTCATGTAGTTTGTTGAAAATTTATCTTCTTTGTAGAAAGTTAATCCTTTTGTTTGAAAATTGATCTTTTTGGTTGAAAATTGAGCTACATGGTTGAAAATTCCCCTTTTTGAATATAAAATTTATTTTTCAACTGAAAATTTAATTATTCCAGCTAAATGTTCATCATTTTTGTTGAAATTCATCTCTTTGGTTAAAAATCCAGCTATTGTTGGTTGAAAGTTATTCTTTTTGGTTGAAAAGTCTACTCGGATGCTTTTGGTTGAAAATTCAACTATTTTGGTAGAAAATTCATCTATTTGGTCGAAAATTGAATTTCTGATTGAAAATATATATTTGCGGGTCAAAAATTTGAATGTTTTGTAGAAAATACGCCTTTTTGGATTGAAGATTCAACAATTTAGTTATATTTTTTTCTATCTTCACTAAAGAATCTTTCTTGGTCGAAAATTCAACTTTTTTGATGAAAATGCGTCTTGTTGATTTGAAAATTAATCTCTTTTGGTAGAAATTCAATCTTTCTCTGTTCAAACTGCAACTACAGTCAAACCTGGATTTAGCGAACCTTGATTCAGCGTTTCCGAGAATTGTCGCTGCGCAGCGGGGATGCGTGAGAGGACCTGCGGGGGTGTGTGTGGTGTTCAGTCAGGCATGACATAACAGAGAGAGAAACAGGACAGGGACAAAACAAGAGAGAGACAAAATAGTTCGGAGAGCCTGGATTGAACGCGGCCGTCAGCCCCAAAACCGACGCTAAATCCAGGTTGGACTGTATTGGGTTGATTATTAATCTGTTTTGAGTTACAATTAAACTATTTAGTGAAAAATTGAATGTGAAAAATTCAACTACGTGCCTAAAAATTCATTTATTTTCTTAAAAATTTGTCTGTTTTGGACAATTATTCTTTTTGGTTGAAAAATCATATTTTCGGTTAAAAATTTATCTACTTGGTTGACTGTTAAACTCTTTTGTGAAAGATTCCTTTTTCCGGTCGATGATTCATCATTTTATTCGAAAATTCATCTCTTTGGTTGAAAATTTAACTATTTTGCTGAAAATCCGTTTTTCTTTCGGTTGAAAATTAATTTTTTAACTGAAAATTGAACTTCTCCATGTTTAGTTGAAAACTGATCTTTTTTGGTTGGAAATCCGACTCTTTTGTTGAACAATAATCTTTTTTAGTTGAAAAATCAACGTGAGAGTCGGAACTTGTTAAATCTGAAGAAACACTTTTAGAATAAGAAAATAATTTTCAAAGCCATTGAGAAATTTCACACATCCTGAAATAAAAAGTTTTCTAAAGCATTCCTTGTTTCAGATATATTTTGTCGCTCATCACTAACTAAGGATTTTCAATAAAAAGTATAACAACTGCCACGCGACATATATGAAGGAAGTTGATTAAAAATGAACTTTGGATCCGCAAAACTGGATTATTTTGATCTGAAGTTGATAATCAGAATGATATGCAATGTTTTGATATCCTGAGGTTTACTGTTTTGGACAATAACCTGAAAGAGGACCATTAAGGATTAACAATTTGGACCACTCTTGAAAGGTGGCGTTTGATCTTTCTGCGGATGGAAATGGAAATACCGACATCCAGTTCGGAGAGTAAAAAATAAAAAGGAAAATAAGAAAGAAGTGCGGAGATCGATTTCGCGGGTAGAGTTGGGGGCCGAATGCCATTTAGAGTCATCCACCGTGTCTCAATCTGGAGTCACCCTTCCAGTCATCGGCGAGCCGTGACGGTTGGCATCTGTTCTACGAGCTGGGACCCTTACGCTGAGGCTGACACAAACACCAGCCTATAAGGAACAACAGTGACGCGTTGATCGCCACCGCGAAATGCCAAGGGTCTCTATATGTACAAACTATAATGTTAAAAGCGGCTATACCATTCTAGAATTCGTGCCACGAGCCGCCAGCTTTCCGAACGATTTCACCCGGTAATCGGCTGGAAATGTTCTCTTCTCTGGCCTGCTAAGTGATTTGAGTAAGTGGAACTACCCACACACATTTTTCTGCAATGACCTATCACAATGGGTGTTCGAAAGGCGTGACATAGAGGAGATCATTTTATCAAATCATATTCAATTATCAAAAAGTTGCTAAGTGAAGAAAGAAAGTAATGGGCTGGCTGAAGGTAAAAAAAAGTTTCTTTGATTGGGGGGGGGGGGGCCACCCACAAAAAAGCTTTCATTTGGTGCGAAAATAAATTCGAATTTTAGAGAAGTTTTTCAAATAACGGCAAGAGCGCTTCCATGGTGATGAAAAACACCCCCAAACGTAAAAAATCTAATTTTCTCATAGGATATATATACATTAATTTTTGCTTTTGCCAAAAAACCCTGAGTCATTAGAAAAGATAATTTGAATAAACTGAATGCAAGTTGGAAATCCACCCGTGTAAATTAAAAAAAAACTCATTTGTAAAAGAATTAATTTCGGATACGAAACGTCCTAAGCCACCCTCACGGGTGAAGAGCAAGCCCTTTCAAGATTTAATTGACAGATTTCTCTATTTAATTTCACAAATTAAAAATAAATTATGGTTGAAGTGGCCGCCTAAAATGATTAAAATTAACTTGCAACTCATATGTGGCCAAAACTAACCACACGCAGAAAAAAGAACCTTACTTTTTACTGAAAACCAAGTTAAATCTACTGATCTTCCAAGTACGTATATGGACAACACGACAGTTCAGTAAATTTTACAATTATAGGCAACTAAATTTGACTATCATTGATGGTTACCAGTACCGATTTTCCAGTGCTGCTGACCTGCGGATCAGTAGATTTTACCGATCCAGTCGCTATTCTGCACTGTTCCTCGATGCTGCAATTACGAATTATCATGTCACTTTGACGGATAATATATAAACAGATCTGACTTATGTTAACGGTACAGACTATAGTTTGGACGGCTGTATAAAATGTGAAAAAATATTGCTAAAAAATAATTAATAAATAAACACACGGTTAATTCTAAGATATATTTTCGGATATACTTATAATTAATCGGCATTTGTAAGTTACAACGCTTATAATACAATTAAAATTTCGCACGCAACGGGGGGGAATTGAACGCATAAACCTAAGCACGCAAGTCGAGTATCTTAACCACTACACTATTACACGAGTTGCTATCTGTGAAATAATTCCGAAATGCATTTGAAACTAAGGTGTCGAGCTCGGTAACGACTTTTTGATACGCGTCCATGCCATCGCGGCACACCACAAAAGTTCTCGCATTTACCTCATATCCAGACAAGTCAGCTGGAACATTCGCGGAACGCAAACATGTCTTGCTCCAATAAACTCTCAACTGTACGCGACCTGTGAATAAGATGTGTCATCCAAAATTGTGTTATTTATTATAAAACCCCTTCATTGCTAAGTGGTGATATGGAGTAATGTGACGACTGTCACAGAAATGTCAAAAATAAATGTTTTTCAGGTGATGCAATCCATCCATTGCCGATGGCGTCATGAATTCATCCCGTGGTCCGCGCGGATAGGTTGCGTTATTACGACTTTGAGGGCGAGCTAAACAAGCTATTCGGATCGGTAGCATGTACCGATCCTTCTGTAATGTTCACTGCACCACGATTGTAATCTCGGTTCAGTGAATTTTACATATCTTACCGTATTTCATACTAGGGAATAGAGGTTTATTTTACTAAAGGATTACCGTTAAATTCACCCTAACTTCACTGTGACAATTACAAAATGCTAAGTGCTTTTGACATGTTCACCCCTTCATTAAGAGCAGTTTTTACTGTTACGGTTACAAGAACCACTTTACATTTCTTGATTAGTACATATTACATTTCTTTTTTCTGCGTGCACAAGGAGCGCAAAGTAATGTTTTATTAAAATGTAATAATTTAAAAAGAGAACTGTATAATAATATAAGAGTAGGAAGAAGTGAAAAAATTATTGTTCGGCATTTCTTTTTGTGATACGTGTACAAGTTGAGGCATCCTAGAGGCCATCACAGAGGGGTTGTACGTTTCTGAAGTTTCAAAAATTGAAAATTTGTTTTAAGGCTTGACAAATTTAAGCTTTTTCGATAGATTCAAGAATTATTGCGAATTTTTTGTGTACGGTTTGCGATAACTAAAAGAAATTTCATAAATTTCAGTAGAATAATTATCAACACATTTTGGATACAAATTGTCCTAAACTACCCTCACGCAAAACCACTCATTTCCAGGTTATTTTATAGATTTTTCTATTTAATTTAACAAATTTTATAAGTACATAACGTATGAAGTGATCTCTAAAAAGATTTTAAAATGCCATGGATTTTGGTGGTAAAAACCACCTTCAAGGGGCATAAAGCCAATTCCAAAGTTTTAAAAGTCCTACTTCCTCATATCCTACTTTAAACTAATTTTGTTTCTCTAAAAATTGTAAACTACCTTACAAAAAGGGATGAAATAAAAAATACTAAAAAAATGACAAACCCACCCCTGGAAATGGAAAAAGACAAACCTTCTTGAAAACAAACAATTATTTTTAAAGCTCCTTATAGTTCTCAATGCAGATGTCGCATGCATCTAACGTACAATAATTACACCAACATTTTTTTATGCGAAAAATTTGGTTTGAAACTCTCTTATAGGTTAAAAATACCCCTCACAAAGTAAAAATGTTAACTATTTTTTTGAAATTTAAAGTAGAAAAATTCCACACAAACAATTATTTTTGCTGTAGAGCTCAATATTTCTCTTTTACGTAACATGAATGCAAATTTAATAAACTTAAACTATTCTTTGAAATACATTTTTGTAGAGGAAGGTTTCTCTCGTAATTTGTACGAGTACAACAAAACTTCCAAACTTGAACTGTCCAGGACTTTCTTGGTGACTAATTTTACTCACCAAACAAGCTCTATATTGTATAATCTATATGCAACAAAAATTTTCAAGTATTAATGAAATTGAATTGAAAATTCAATTTTTTAAATTTAAATACAAAAACTCTATAATTAAACCTTAAAAGTTGTATTTTTCCCATAAGGGTGTTATGTAAATTAATTCAATTTACATTGAGAAAAATAAGATTTTGGAAAGATTAAGGGTTGTTTGTGTTCCTTGAAGTTGGTTTCTGTCACCTTTATAATGTAAGGTATTTTAAGATATTTTCAGAGACCACTTGATACATAATTTACATGAGTTCTTACATAAGATAAAAAATCTAATTAAACCTCGAATGGGGCTGATTTTTAACAATAAGGGTGATTTAGCACAACTGTTTTCTAACCAAATTATGTGATTATTCTACTTGAAATTCCTGAAATGCCTACACTAAAAACTTTAAAGAAGTCGAGAATTCATTTTTGTTCTTAAAAAGTGTTGTTGCTTTTTGGTGGATGTTTTTTTAAACCAAAGAATCTTTTTTTTTGAGCCACCATAGTAGGTAATTTAAGGAACCAAAACTGAGAATGAAAAAAGGAAGAACTGAGAGAAAAAAGCAGCAAAATGAAGCTCGTTCAAGTATGGGGAAGAAAAGGAGTAGAGGGATGAGACGAACAAGACAATGCTACTTCTAGCTGGGGGTAGATCGATGGCGATTTTTCACTCACTTAGCTCGGCGCGCATCAATATGCATTAAGCTGATCGGTCCTCCCTATTGGATTCTTCGCTTTGCAAAAGAAAGAGTAAGGAAACGAGAAGCTAAAAAAGAAAGAGAGAAAAGATTCCAAAGGAGTGAGAGAATCGCAGTCTTGCGTAGAAGGGGTTGTTAAGATATTCTTTGAAAATAAGGATACCATATCGAGGGTAATTCTCGGCAGGTGGAATAACCGTAAGGGAATCGAGCCGAAGTACTACTAAGATTCTGCCGACTCCATAGGACTCTAGGGTGTCCTTGAGAATCTGCTTGGTTCTCTTTGATACCTTGGTATCTGGCCAGACTCGTGTTTTTTCGCACTAACGTCTCCCTTTTGCGATGCTACACTTGGATCACCATTAGAGCTCTGTATTATATTCTCAAGATTATTCTGAATAATATTCTCTTTAAAATTACGTTAAGGCTATTAGTATTTGACAGAAGAAATCCATGGTGAAAATGCAGGCTTGGTGCCAAAAAATAGTCCCGGGAATTGATTCTCTGGTGCTTAATGGTTTCTTTGGTCAGGATCAGACTGTGTTAGCATAAGTTTTCCATTAGCAGGCAAAATAGATCGAGATATCGATAATATCCAATATACATTCTGTACGTATTTCGCGAGTTCCCACACCATTAGTAGATCCCCCTTCTTCTTTCTTCTCTCCCTTAACACACTCGTCTTGAGAAAGAAAACAGATCGTATGGATTTTTTGGTGATTTCGCTAATTGGATGAATTTACGAGGGGACATTTCTGGCCCCGTAAACCTGCGATTCTTACTGCGTCCGTAATGAACCCACCGGAACTGTTCAGAATTTCTAAATTTCAAGACGAAGAAAACGGAAAGGACGAAGATGACACACCGATGACGATGATAATGAGAGCAAGAAGCGGCTATCGAGTCGACCAAACCATTTACGATCGACTCTCAAGTTCGAATACTAAAGTAAGTGCAAGGGCAATTATCAGACAAGAACTTGTGGTCGACCTTCCAGTTTAATTTAGATGTGCCCTGATTTATAGCCACTTAATTACAATTATTTGTAGGTCTTATGATGCTTCTTTTTTCAAATTAATTTTCTACTCTCATCTAATTCTTTTTCCGATTTTCAATTCACTTGCGAAAGTCAGCATTTGCTTCAGGGTCAGTAATCGACCTCCCTCCTTTGATACCCTCGTTTACCCTAGGTTCTTTCCATGGCCCAATTTCGAGATTGGTGAAACCGAAAATAATTAGCCACGCAAATATGGTCTTATTTATCCATTAATTTTGCGCTCCAGCGACCAGTCGTCTCTCGCTAGGAGAATACACACATTTGTGCATAAAAATTCAGCAGTGTGTGAGTGAACGCATACAGATGTGTTTATGAGTGCGCCGTCCGTCCATTTATTTTGGGGTACATGCAGGACGAAGGGTGTGACACCCTAACGACGGGGTCCCATATGCTCAATGCAGCAAGGCCTGTACCGCGGCTGAGTATGTTTTGATTTCCCTAATAGACGCGTTGGGAAATAGGGCCTAGAAAACCAGTCAATATGTATGTGACAAGCCCGACCATTGGTTATTTTTAGAAGTCCAGTTTACGCTATGAGCAAAGTGCAGCAAAGATAAATAAAATGAAAAAAACCAACGATGAAGATACTTAAGGATGTACTAAAGTTATCTCAAGTTCAAAAATAAGCATTGTTAATAATGATTTATAAAATCAAAGAAAATATTCCATTGTTAATCGTAACTAATTTTGGAACAGAATTGAATGCGAGCTTTAAAACAAAATATTTCAGGATTAAATTTTTAATTAACAATACTAAACTTAATGTTGTAGTGCTCATTATATTCCTTGAAAGATTCTCTACCAATCTTTTTAAAACGTTTTTATTAAACAAATTTTACTTAAGAAAAATATTATTCATAACATTAATTGTATTATTATACCATTAAGCCATTTCCCTTTCGGAGTAGGCGTGACTTAATTCAGGAATAACATTTTTTGAATTAGAAAGATACAAGAGTGATTTGTAAAGAACCTTCCAAGGAATAAAAAAGCGCTATAACATTAGGATTAAATTATAATTGCAACTTTTACCTAGAGAGACAGAAAAAGCACAAAACTCTAAATAACTAATATTAAATGACCAATTTGGACCTAAAATATATTTTTCAAATTTCGCCTTCATCACTGATAGAAATAAATAAGCGGTACAACAATATTTATGATTAGATGAACCCTATTTTATTGCTGGTATAGATACAGCCATACAGGATGTCTATTTTGGCCATCCGATTCTTGTTGCTTATGAAGGCAGACGCGCAGGCGCGATTGAGATACGCCTGTTGTAAACAAAATAAACCGAGTGGGGTAAATCATTGATACAAAGGGTATTGCTGAATGTAAACATTTTGAAGATAGTTGACTCAGGTATATGTTTATAGAATTAGACATTTCCTATAATAGCAACACATATATTACCGCTTTGTAACACAAATATAAATAAGTTGTATTTACCATATTTCAGTAAGTGCATTTCATACTCTTTGTGATTGAATTACACGTATTATATTATAAATATACTCGTAATTTTTTAGCCTACGATCGTATGGTTAAATCAACGTCACCATTTCTATCAGTGGCAGTTCTCTTTCAAAACTAGTTACAATTGATAATTTTAATTTTCTCCTCAATTTTATAAATCATTTTTAACAATGTTCTTTTTTGAAATTGAAATAACTTTAGTACATCCTTAATACAGGGATCACAGCAATTCATTAGTTCAATTTTAGGTAAAAAAGGGGCTTTGCTTTGTAAAAAAGAGATTAAAAGGGGATTTCATTTATCATCAAGAACTTTTTATATGACATGGGTATCTCGTGAATATTGAACGAAAGTGCCCTATAGCAGTAGCGCCTTTTCTTTAGCAAGTTTTCTAGTAATTTTTGTGTTTAAAAAAATTTTTTTAGCTTCCTTTGAAACATTTATAATACTGATAAAAGGGACTACTGATAAAAATACACCAGAAAAAGATTTAAGAAGATCAAAGATTAAAAATGAGGTAAACAAGTGAATGAAAAAGTGTTGATGTTTGGCATAAGAAAATGTATTTTTATCAGTACATACATTTTTGTTGCTTTTTCTTAGCAATTCTTCGCACTTAAATGCGAACTGAATTAATAGAACCTAATAAAAAAAATCCAACTATTTTTGGTTGAAAGTTCATTCCTTTAGTTTGAACAGTTTACTATTATATTTTTGGCTGAGAATTTATCTTTTTTGTTAACAATTATATTTTTTGGTTGAAAACTTAATCATATGGTTGAAAGTTTAACTAGTTTGTTAATAATTTAACGATTTTATTGAAAAGTCATACTTTTTGGTTGAAAATTCAACTATTTGGTTGAAAATTCAACTATTTGGTTGAAAATTAACTTTTTCGTAGAAAATTCATATTTTTGGTTTGAAAATTTAACTGTTTTGTAGAATATTTGTCTTTTTGGATTGAAAAGTCAACAATTTGTTTGGCAGTCTTTTTTCTTTCTTGCCTAGAAAATCGTTTTTGATTGAAAAATCAACTATTTGTTGAAAATTTGTCTTTTTGGCTTAAAAGTTCAACAAATTGGTTGAAATTTTTCTTCTTTCTTGACTAAAAAATCTTTTTTGGTTGAAAAATAAACTATTTTATTAAAAATTCATCTTTTCTGAATAATTCAACTAATTTTTATTTAAAATTAAAATCTTTTTTTGCTGAAATATCAACTATTACATTTTTCGATAAGAATTCATCTTTCATGTTAAAAAATTTTAATAATTGGTTCAAAATTTTATTAACTGTTGATGAATCAACTATTTTTATTTTAAATTCATCCTTTTTTCTTGAAATTCAATTATTTTGCGCAAAATTCGTCTGCTTGGTTTGCAAATTGATTTTTTTGTTTGGAAGATTCATCAGTTTAGTTAAAAATTCATCTCCTTGGTTGAAAATTGCACAGTTATATTTTTGGATGATAATTTATTCTTTTCTGGTAACAATTATATTATGTGGTTGAAAATTTAATTATTTGTTTTAAAGTTGAATTATTTTGTTGAAAATTCAATCATTCTATTCATAAGTCATACTTTTTGGTTGAAAATTATCTTTTTTGTAGAAAATTTATATTTTCAGGTTGAAAATTCAACTGTTTTGTAGCAAATTAATCTTTTTGGCTCAAAAATTCCACATTTTGGATGACATTCTTTTTCTGTGTGGAGAATTTTGTTAAAAATTCATCATTTCAGGTAAATATTCAACTGTTTTGTAGAAAGTTCGTTTTCTTGGCCTCAAAAGTTAATTTTTTTGGTTGCAGATTCATCATTTTAATTAAAAATTCATCTCTTTGGTTGTAAATGTAACTATTTTTCAAGAACTCGCCTTTTTATGTTGCAAATTCAGCTATTTTAGTTGAAAATTAAATTTTTTGTTGGCAATTAATATTTTAGAGTTGAAAATTCATAGTTGAGAATTCATCTGTTTCGGTTTAAAATTCAACTACTTGGTTAAAAGTTGAACTACTTTTGTTGAAACATTCTTTCTAAAGATTTATCATTTTAGTTGAACACTCGTCTTTTTGGGAGAAAATTAATATTTTTGGTGAAAAATTGAGTCAAAATTCTCGATTTTAGATGTTTTAGGGGATTTTTTAGAAGGGTGAAAAAAGGGAATGCACTGTGATCCATGTTAATATAATAAATTAAAATTTAAAAAATGTAATTCTTCTCAATCAAATGCTTATTAATTGCTTGACCAAACGTAATGTACTTTGCGTGTGCGCTTCGCTTTGAATTGCTCATATGTGTGATATTGTGATAACTTTCCCTGTCGGTTTATATCAAGTGATATAAATTATGTCGAGAGCTATCATTATATTTCTTATCAACAGAAATCATT
Source organism: Andricus curvator (assembly GCA_932195095.1). Taxonomy (NCBI): domain Eukaryota; kingdom Metazoa; phylum Arthropoda; class Insecta; order Hymenoptera; family Cynipidae; genus Andricus; species Andricus curvator. The sequence continues at coordinate 89,534 of CAKNYM010046918.1, read as the reverse complement.
TCAATAATTCTCGTCAAGAAGACTGCTACTTAATCTACGTGCCATGAATAATATTGACATGTTTCTGATTAACAAGCATAGCATGTGGTGTTGATAAAGGATACATCTCGCACGATATTCATTACCAAGCTCGTTAGTTATCCGCACTTCAGCAGGTGAGTGACTCTTCAAAAAGAACACGAATAAGCTTTTCAATACAATTACCTGATTAATAGATATTCTTTTTAATTTGCTTAAATATTTAGAAGCCAACAAGTTGTGAAATTTACGTTCCAGCTATTTTATCATTTCTATTATTTAATTTTTTGTATTATACCATATAGGATAAAAGTACTTACAACGAAATAGTTTTTAGAAATTTCAGATGCTTTTTTATAGAAATGATCAATTACAATATAGCTCAAATGTGTTTTCGGTGACATGTTTCCAAATACAAATTTGAAAACTAAAATTAAGAAAACTAAAATTAGGAAAAATGATTTTATGAATGATTGATTTCGCACAAAGCATTTGTATACATTTCAAGAATCTAAAAGATCTATGCGTACGTTCGGTTACATTCATATTTTGGGATAGAAAATATAAAAAAATTACTTTTAAAAATATTTAAAAAAAAATTGATGATACTAATTTTCAGCTTATACGCTTTGAAAGAATGTAATTTATATGCTTATAAAATTCTTAGAAGTTGCAAATAATTATTGATAGTTAAAAAAAGTTTACAATACTTTAAAATTTTAAATTGCTTTTTTTTTGCTAAAACTTTGAGCGGAAATTCCTATCTTTTCATGAGAAAATGATTTATTAATTTGTTTAGATTCTTAAAAAAATCCTTTGAGCTCGCTACGTGCGCGTACAATATGAATGAATCCGAAATAGTCCGAGCTCGGATTGATCCAGATTCATTCGAATCGAAAAGGATTGAAATGTGGGTTCTTTCTGAAGTTTTGTTGGTATACGGAATCGGATTGATTGAAATTGGATCAGATAGAAACTTCGGAATGGTTCGGAATTAATTTATATCCGAAACTTTTGTCAAGGTTAAGTTAAAAAAACATGAATATCACAAGTTGGTTGAAATAATCCATATAATGACTTCTGGTTCATTATATATTACTATTATTTTTTTAGACATACTTTAATTATTATCAAAAGTTTTCAGAAAATTAAGGCACATATTCTTGCATCATCCTAATGCAGGAGAGATACATAGGACGAGCACAACGAGGCAGTGGTTGGTCAGAGATTTGCATGCATCAACGTGACAAGCGCGACTGATTGTCAACCCGTACGTCATTGTGACGTCAGTCAAACCACTCTACCACCCGGATGTCTGCTACCAGTCGCAATCAATTAAGGTAACGATTGATTGTTACGCGTTTGGACTGGAACACAGGAACTATCGCGCCCTCGAATTCCAATAGTCGATTTATAAAAATTGCTCTCATTGATTCTTTGATGTAACCTAGGGATTGACTATTCATTATATTCTCTATTTAAAATGAATTTAAAATGAATTCTTTAAAAGTTGTTGGAAAGCGTGGAAAGGTCGCTATCCAAAGACTCCGAGAGAGGGACAAATGAAGTGGGTTAGAGTACTGAGAGGGTGAGAGTACCGAGGGTACGAAACCCTATGATCGATGCCGAAATTAAGGGGTTGCACGTCGACTGAAACAAAGTTAACCAATCACGATACCAGAACGGCAGTTTTGTCTTTATTGGCTGACGCTTTGTAGACTTCATACGCCATATATCAAACCGACGGATTTTTTTAGCGATGCTTGTATTTGAATCCCAACCAAGAGCCCACAGATGAGCGAATAAGGGTACGAGAGAAGAGGAAGATTCTCGTAATTATGTAACACCATCAGTCTCATGGGATTTGTCAGACTAGAGGACCACTGCCGACACTATGGACCACGACAATGCCGTTTTAATTATGCATGTTAATTGCTTTCCGAGTGGCCAGCGTATAATACGTGCTTCTCTAGGTCTATTCTCACCTCCTCTACGGCATGCCCGTAAACGAGGACGAAATCCCGAGTGTAGTCACTCCTAAAATTTTGCAGAAGGTTACGAAAGTATGCAGTGATTGATGAAAATAGATATGGAAATATGTTTTCATTATTAGAGATAGGCTGGCTCCTTTAGGATACCGCAGCACTGCGGTTTAACCTATTGTACTATATGCCTTCATTTCAAAAACTTTGGCAAACCCGAAACCACCTGCCCACGATAGTTTTCACTGCTGAAGTATCACTGAGGTTCACGCATATGCCTGGATGTTTTGCCAGAGGAGAAGAAAACTGCAGAAAACCATCTTTCTGAGTACAGCTGCTTGTACCGTCGGTTAAAAATATGTTATACAGTAGTCGGTTTATACTGACTTTGAAAAAATGGCCACGAGGTATAACGTTGATAAGGGGCAACAAAGGAGTGGGAATGTGGTAGAGGGTGGTTCTCATTGTTTACTGCGAGGTGCTCGATTCAGAGTGCGGCTTACCAAGGTTGTACTTTCAGTTTACAGTCGAACGAGCATGTCACAATTCACGATCGTCGCTTCAATCAAAGTGGTATTGATAGCCCTCGCCTACTCTCCTCCTACTATTGTGGTCCAAAAATCTATTAGCTTGGCTCTTTGGCAGTGAGATTGACAATGATGAAAAGAACTACGATAGTGATAAAGAGGTATAAATGGTTGATTGAAAAAAGCCAACAATAGAAAACGTAGTTGTTGCAAAGGGACTTTTCTAGAAAAGATATTAAACGGGAAGAAGGTCGAAAATTGAATCGACATGAAATTAAACTATGGGGGCGTTTCACGTGACACGCGACCGGGTAACCACACACTGCATTTATCCAAAGTGGCTTCGAGGTTACGTGCGTGTTGAATGCGTCAAATATTTTCGAGATTAATTTCTCTATATCGCATTTCGGATCAGACCAGCCCACTTATTTGGTTGACTGATTTTGATGTAATTTGTTATTTGCGCAAAATTGAATTTCATGGGAATATATACTATGAAGAAATTAGCAAAAAAAAAAGATTTTACTTTACAGTAAAAAAAAACTTTTTTTTATAATATACCCTATATAGTCGTTATAGTTCATAGTTTGAGAGAAAAACTAAAAAATTCCTCTTCTTAATAAGAAAAATAAAATGCTCTCTACAAAAAGGTTTAAGGTGGAAAGGTAACAAGAAAAAACGTTAGCCGCGAAAAACAATACTATTTTCCTAATAATGTAGTTTTCAAAACTTATACTCGTATGTGATTTTAAAGGAAAATTGAAAGAATGCTTTCTTTCTTCTTCGCAAAACTGTAAATAAACTGTCCATAAAATAGATCTAGTGAAAAATTGTGCAACAAATAAAGTTTGCTACGAAATAAAAAAAAAATTTCTTGATTCAATTTGTAGCTAGCTGAAAAACTATAGTGTCAAAGATAAATTATTGGTAATCAAACATGAAAAAACCAAACTAAGCTGAATTAGATAGAAACCTTTAAATTTTGACAAATTAATCTTGGTAATCTGCCAATTTCCACATTTTAAAACTTTGAACCAAACAGATTTTTTCTTTAGAAAACAGAATTACAACCTATTATTCCGTTTTTTTTTAAGTTTAAGCATTACATAACTTCAAAGGTCTTGCGGACGTTGTTGAAGATAATTGTTTATTATGGTAGTTTTCCCGATCACTTAGGAGATAAAGAAACCCCATGACATTTTGGGAATTTTCCTAACTTTTAAGTAATTTTACCAGTATAAAGTGGGAAATAACCCGAAAACAGGGATTTTTTCCTCAATCGTTGGCAATTTTCCTGTAACAATTGACAGCAAATCTTTTTCCAATATGTCTCGAAAATTATCGTTTTTGTAGAAAATATTTCTAGTACGTATGGAAGTTTTTCAAATAAGTTAGAAAATAAGGAAATCTTAGAACTCAACTATTGATAGGTTTTCTGACAAAATAAGAAACAATATGTTCTCAATATTTGTTGGAAGAAACCTTCATTTAGTTCATGAAAAAGAAAATCTATACATTTTATTCAATTACAGGCTATCATCTGATACTATCATCAGAATCAGTGCAGACAGTACTTGTTGAAATATTTTGGAAATTTTAGTTTTCCCGTGAAAATAAAAAAAAAAGATTACTTGTAAAATAATATTACATCAAATTATAATTAATATTACATTGAACTTATGAACAGATGAGACATTTAAATTTTAATATTTTAACTATTTAAATTTTGTAAACAATGCTTATATTTTTGTAGGTGAATGGAAGCTATTTTGTGAAAAAAAAACTGAAACATTAACCGAAATCCTTAAGAAATTTTCCTGAAGTTATTTTCGAGAAAATTCACCAAATACCTTCCAAATTTATCAAACTTGGTAGGGAATTTTCCCGACATTGAAGAAAATTAGAGAGCGAATAAAAAAGTGTGTTAAAGGAGCCCAAGAAAGATTTTTCTTGAAAGGAATAATTCAAGACTGGTTGAGCTCCACTGAGCGCAAGATGTCCTCCTGAAGACTATCTCGGCCCAGGTCCCGCGGGAAACCTCTTCCTTCCGAGCGTTCCTATCTCAAGACACTATAGCCTATTCAGATACCAGGCTCACTCTACTCCACCACGTTAGCCAGGATACGAGAGCCTGGAGAATCCTGCAATGTTTCCTAGTACGGGCCACCCCGTATAGCGAGTAAGGGATGAATACGGCTGAGTACGGATACTCCTTCCTCCCTGTATCAAGGTGGAAAGCACCCTCTCCCATCTACCTCATAGACAACGTATTTTGCAAGCCTAAATATCCCTGGATTCCACTCACGAGGTTATCCTATCCCAAGCAACACGTGTAACTCCATATCGCTATCAATCGCTATCATATACCATATTTCCTAACCTTCGCCAACAGATTTCCAAACGGTTTTACATTTTTGATCCTGATATCGAATCTGTAACATAATATAACAGAATCGATTCCCAGCATATTCTGCGCACTCAATAAGTGTTTTTTTAGTCGATAAATATAAATTTTTATACCATATACATGATTCAAGCCCTTTACGATGCCGTCAGGAGCCCTTCATAAGCTACGTAACTAATTTTCAACTATTGTTGCCCCCCCCCCCCACTTCTTCGAAAAGTAACGTAGCCAAAAATTCTCTCAAGACACAGGAAGAAGAGCGACTTTTTACAAAAATAGGGGAATAATACGGGAATAAATTTGTTTAAAGAAAATGAATGTTGGTACCATATTGAATTCAATATTGAAACGCTTTAAATTCTTAAGATTTTAAGTCGAAATATATTGAATTTTCATTAAAATAGTTAAATTTTACACCAAAACAGATTTTCTACAAAAAAGTTCATTTTCAACCCAGAAAAATGCCTTTTTTACCAAAAAATATGAATTTTCTTGCAAAAGACGCATTTTCAACCAGTTAAATTATACGAAAAAAACGAATTTTGAATAAAATAGTTGAATCCTTAATCAAATAGACGAATTGTTTTCAAATAGTTGATTTCTCAAATTATAAAGGATACATTTCCAACCAGAAATGGAATAGTTAAGTTTTCAGGTAAAAAAATGAATTTCTAACCAAAAAAACTAATTATCAACAAAAAAGTTAAAATTTCAACTAAAGAGGTGAATTTTCAAAAAATGAATGTTTAACAAAGAAGTTCCATTTTAAATCAAGTAGTTGAATTTTCAATAAAGAAAGATGAATTTTTAACCTAAGAGTTAAATTTGCAACTAAAAGGTGAATTTTCCAACAAGAAAACTAGCGTTTTACCAAACAAGACGAATTTTCTACAAAGCATATCAATTTTCAACAAAATTGTTGAATTTTGAAGCCGAAAATACGAATTATTTACAAATCAGTTGAATTCTCAACCTGACAATACACTGAAAAAACAGAAATAAATTTTTCTTGCAGGTATTTTTCAAGTAGATAAAGTGGAATTTTTTTACATCGAAACAAAAGAAGATTCAATAGAGTTGATATGGTAACCATTTCCAATGTGGTGGGTTAATCTTAACACGTAAAGTTAATTTTTGTTGCAGGTAAAGATTACTCTGAAATCGCTGTAGAGATTACATTTTTTTCTGTGTATGAATTTTGAACTAAAACGATGAACCTTTAACCAAAAATATCAGGGTGCTCGCCTCCCACTCGTACTGTAAGTATACTCTTGTTCGAAAAAGTTTAGCTTTTCCCCTTGGGGCATAATATACTAATTTCTGCTTTCCGGCGAGAATAAGGTAGTAATTCACGAAGGAATTGATGTGCATGAAAAATGATAATAAATAAAATACACTTTCTTTTTGTGCGTCGTTTTATACCAAATGGGTCACTTCTACTTTCTCAAAAGCCACCTTATGCGCTATGGACGTATATAAAATAAACTTACCGATCGATGATAACTGGATCACTAGGAGTCTCGTTCCTATTTCCGCAACTCTTTTTATCACAGCAACGACTAGAAAAGTAATTTCAGAGATTTAATGAACTTATTTAAATAAAAGAGTATTAATGTAAATAAAAAATGGATTAAAACTTTTTTAGATGTACCAAAAGTTTGTTTGCTTGAATATAAACACCCCCCTGATTCTATAGCATTCTTCATGGAGTAGTTAGTGAATCCACAATCCCATGGGACTATGAGTCAGCCAACTCTTGAGTTCTACTAATACACTACAGTATGACTTAATCATGTATTATAATAAAATTTGAAATGTGATTATGATTTGTGAAGAAATATCGAGGTATATCGTAAAAAAATATAAATAAAAGTAATTAATAGCTTATGAATTTCTTTCTAATCAACTTACCTGCACATGACTTCGTGCGTCAGCAAAACACGACACATTTCTGGGTTTTTGTCCTGACCCTCGTACATAATAGCCTGCAAAAAGAGAAAATAAGTGTTAATTTATGCGAGGAAATTACAAAAAAATTATATTCGTTAAAGATTAAATTGTGTACAAAGTAGAATTTTAAGTTTTCCCTTATTTTCTCCCTTTTTATCCCTTCTCTGAATAAACCACTCCCTGTACCTTTCAGTGTAAATTCCATTAGTAAAATTTAATATGATTTTATATTTTAAGATTTTTCTGTTGGTTCTGTATGCCTTCTTGCATAAAACAAAATATGTAGAAAAACAACTCTTTTTATAGTTCTATGCAGTAAGGCATAGCACATGAGTATACCAAGTAAAATTTGGAAACAAAATAAAAAGCACTAACGAAAGTTTTCATAGTGCTAAATTTGTATAATTGAAAAAAATTAGAAAACAACTTTTCTGTAATTATACAAACTTAGGACCATACAAACGTTTCTGAGTATTTTTTATAGTTTCCTAATTTTTCGAATTTAATAGAAACCCCCACTTTTTTATTTCATTCAATTTTTTTTTAAATTTCTGCTTATATAAGGAAGACCTTTTTTTAAGTTAATGCTCAAAATTGTAATCGTAAACCTCCCTACAGTAGAAAATGCAGTCTACAGTAGGCAATAATTCATTAAAAATACTAATGCATGTAAAATGATTATTTTAATTTAATTAATATTTGAGGTAGGTACAGTACACGTTTTCATAAAATTAAATTAAAATAAATTATGTTGCATATATGTTTGTGCGTTTGCTTAAAAATTATCTACATAGTTCATTTCTATTGTAGGAAGGTTTTACTTAAAGGAAAAAAAAATAGTCAAACATAATTCTTATAACACTTATTCCCCTAATTTGGAGAAAAAATGAACCCATTCCCTATTTCTTAAGAGCATTTTTCGCTGTGCAACCTGGGCACAACTGAGATTGCTAAATTGGATGTTATTTGACATACTTTGAAAATCATTTAAGTTCAAATAGATCAATTTTATGAAGCACTGAAGCCTTTAAAGTGTAAATTTAGACACTATCTAGAGCAGACAATGCATAGAGGAGTTTGGCTTCCGCCCAGTTGCCACCGAAGGGAGACGCGTCCCGCAGGACTACGTACGTAAGCCGTGGGCGGCGAAAGCAAATCCGTTAAGCTTCCTTCACGACCTTCTGATTGATTTTTATTTAATGACAACACGTTGTTGCCCTGTGTTCATGTATTTATGGATGGGGATGCTAGCCGCGGATTACCCATGGAATAATAAAGCTCGAGAGGATCCTCCGTGTGGCTTTGATCTTGCTGAAGCCCTTTCGACACTGAGAAAACTTTGCAGAAGTATTTCGAGGTTTGCAAGAAATACAAAACAAATAGCTTGATAGTTTCTAATTGAGAAATTGTTAAAAAATGAAATTTTAGCCTGTTGCGTGTTTAATTAAGGGGTTATATGTCATTAATAAACGTAATGATCAACAAAACCATTAAGTATAGTGGATTGCTTTGTTCTTTAAAATGATTATAAAAATGTTCTCAAAACTAGAGTGTCGGCAAAAAATGGAGAGTTATTTGAGTGAGAAACTGAAGGGTGGATGAAGAAGTAATTAAGGTGGAAAAGAAGAATATGACAAAGCTTATAAGGAAGAAGAGTAAAGGTTTATCCCTATAATCCCTATCGTTTCGTGCAGCCGAGTTCTATGGGTGGCCTAATAGTAAAAAGTCATGCGAACTTATTTGTACCAGGAATAATTAACATAAGTGTTCACCTTGTGCAAGTTAGCCCGCGAAGAGATAAGAGTATCGTTCTACTTGGACTAGAGAGTAGGTCAATTAAGTTTTTACGACTGTCTTTAATAAAATTAATATTTGAGCCAACTTTTTTATCAACTTTACTATATTATCCAAAACTTCTAAAATAATTTCATATCGCAGTTGAAAAACATGGTAAGTTATGGCTTCAAATCTATGATAAGCGAAATAGTTACATCGAACGTATTGTAATATAAACCAACACTATATTTAGCATTGTCTCTTTCTTTACTAATTTACTCATTAATAGTTCAAACACGTAGATCGAGCACTTGGTACTTTCATCGCTTATGGGGGAATTAAAGGTTATTATTTCATGCGACGTTTTGCACCTGAATACGTATACCTCTGGTGTCGTGTAATCACTGTTTAAACATGCAATGATGTATAAGCATACACCCATACCAGAGTGATGCATCGTGCGATGACAAAACACGCGACATTATTTGCATAGAGTCCATTACACCAGCAACTATGTTTTATTTACTTTTTCTTCCTCTGCGCTGAACAACAATTTGAGGCAATTACTTTTGCACTCCTCTTATTGTTCCGTTTTACAAATGGCTTCTGCGGAAATCTATTAATTCCTTCTCCAATAATGAACCTTCTAGTTAGGTGAATACTCTTGCAATGCTTTCCTCGAAATTCGAACTGTAGTATCATCTTTTATTTGATGAATGTAAATTGTGATGAAATTAGAACTACATTCTGCAAAAATAAGTCTTAGGAGACTGGCACAGACAGAATTTATTTGGGGGGCATCCAAAAATTACGTACGACGATTTAAGGGAAAGGGGCTTTGGTAAAATCTTACTCTTTCTTATGAATTAACAAAAGAATTCAACTTTCACCCTAGTAGTTGAATTTTCAATCAAAAAGGGGAAATAATCTACAAAAAATGTAATAGTTGATATTTTAACCAAAAACGATACTCGTTTTGAATCAAAAATAGGTAAATTGAACGAAAAAAGACCAATTTTTGACAAAATAGTTTAATACTCAACCAAAACCTAATAATTTTCAATGAAGCAGTCTTATTTTTAACAAACAAACATGAAATCTATACTAAAAGACATGAATTTTCAAATCAAAAAGACAAATTTTCATGAAGAGTTGAATTTTCAACCAAAAAAAAGTTATCAGTCAATAAAGAAAACAAATGTCATCCAAAATATGGAATTTTCAAGCCAAAAAGACGAGCTTACTACAGAACAATTGAGTTTTCAAACAAAAAGATGATTTTTCAACCAAGAAGATTAATTTTCTATAAAAAAGGACAAATTTTCAACAAAATCCATCAACTTTTAACCAAATAGTTAAATTTTCAACCAAGAAGATTGATTTTCTACCAAAAAGACGAATTTTCAATAAAATACATAAATTCGAAACCAAGCAGTTGAATTTTTTGACCAAGAAGATTAATTTTGTACCAAAAAGGATACATTTTGAACAAATTATATCAATTTTTAACTAAATAGTTGAATTTTTAAACTAAGAAAGATCCATTTTTGGCTAAAAGTAGAACAGTTAAATTTTCATTATAAAAATTAATTTTCAATACACAAAAAGAATTTTCTACAGCACAGTCGAATATTCTACCAATTAGTTGAATTGATCTAACAAATTGTTGAATTATCAAACCAGAAAGCCGAGTTTTCTACAACCCGAAAATATGAAATTTCAACAAAAAAGGTAATTTCAAACAAATTTGTTCAACTTTCAGTTACAAAAATGAATTTTCAGCAAAAAAAAAAAAAAGAATTTTTAACCTAAAAAGATGAAGTTTGAATGAAAAATGTAATAGTTGATATTTCAATCAAAAATATATTTTTATCTTGAATTGAAAATAGATGAATTTATCCAAAAAAGACAAATTTCTAAAGAAATACTTAGATCCTCAACTTAAACAGATTAATTTTTTCCCAAAAAGTTCTACTTTTAACGAAAAAATTGATTTTCTACCAAAGAAAAAAGAAGTTTTGAACAAAATAGAAAAATTTTCAATCGAAAAGATTATTTTTTTAGCGAAAAAGACGAATTTCTAACAAAAAACAAAAATTTCAAACGAAATAGTTGAATTTTCGACTAAAAAAGATCTAGTTTGCATTGAAAAAAATCTAATTACTTAAATTAAATTAACTTGTTGAATTTTCAGTTGCGAAAATCAATTTTTAAAGAAGATGAATTTTCAACAAAAAATGTAATAGTTGACATTACAACGAAAAAAAGATTTTTAATTTGAAATTTAGAACAGTTAAATGCAATTTTTAACAAATTTCAACAAATAAATTGAATTCTCAACTAAAACAGATAAGTTTTCAACCAAGCAGTTACATTTTTAAACGAAAAAATCAATTTTTTACCAAATTGTTAAATTTTCGAGTGTCTTCGATCCCTAAGTTTATAAGATATTAGTAAGATTTTGGGGGGGGGGGGGGGGGAGGGCAAAGCCAATCTCATGATATCCTACATAGAGTGAGGGAAGCTTGAAAATTTCAGAAAAAATCTTACTTAATTTGTGGATGTTACAAATATCCATAAAGTAACCTGCATTTTTTATATGTAATGCACTAGGTACTACATTAAGCAATAGATTGCGCTGAAAACAGCTGTTCACAATCAAATCTGTTTCACTTTTGTTTTTATTATATATATATATATATATATATATATATATATATATATATTAATGTCGTCTAATAATACTTTACAGGAAGTATAATCAAATTACTTTTCTTAATTAACGATTGAGGTTCATTAATCTAATTCCTACTATGAAAAATGACACATTATCCAGTGTGTACTGGTATCCAGTATGAACCATCCTCCCCTATAGGTCCTGATGTTTTAGAAAGCAGAGGCGAAAAGTGGTTCAAGGACAAGGACGCAATTCGATCCCAAAAGAGGTTTAAAAGCTGTTATGTGGAGTTAGTAGTCTCGTAGCTGTTCCTTCGAGTTAACCCTACAGTAACTCTGATCCCAGAAAAGGCTCCTCGAGTGTCCCTAGACGAATCTCTTTCTCGCTTCAGCCGGATAACCCGTAGTTACGGCATCCCAGGTCTCAGATGGGAACTATACGGCAGAGGGTAAAAGCAACCACGTCGGTCGACGTGGCGTGTCCTGGGGGTGCGACCAGTCAGGATCAGTCCCGCGGGGGCCTTTCTTCGCCGCCATCAAGTCCCACCAGGAAACGCACTCTTTACCCGCTCCCAACCACCCGATTCCCACGGGAATTACTTGCCAAGGACTAATAGCGAATTGGTTCGAGCCTGTTTCTTCAACTTGACTCGAACGCAGACAGAACGAGAGGGAACATGGGGGAAGTTTAAGAAAAAAAAAATAATCGAGAGGAAATCATAATGACCCATCAGGAATGCGTTTTCTCTTCGATTCCTATCTCGTTCGAGCTGCAGGTTAAACCCCCAGGGCTGGAGAACGTCGCGAATTGTCAGAGAACGACTCCTGATTGGATCCGGTTCGTGCCCTTTTTCTGGCTTGACTTTTTAGTTCGTTATACTGCCGTCATAACTGGTTTCAATTATCGATACGCTTTGCACTAAATCATCTCGCCTGACAGTCGACGATGCGTCTTTCAGCTTTGCATCGGACGTATAATAGATACCTTTTTTCCAGATTGAGGGGAAGTTGATTTAATCTTAAGGATGCACTGTCTGTTCGTCTCGACCTTTTGCGGTTGCCTGGCGCAGCTGACTCGCGATTATCATCCCATAGTATACAAACTTGAAAAACCAAATAACTTTTTTCCCTGGCTCTTTTACACACGAAATTACGACTCGATCCGCGAACTTATTAAGAAATTATTTCCAGATTCGCATTAGAAATTCAGCCTATCTTTCTTCCTGTCGTGTCAGTTGACAGCAAAAAAGAAATATTCCATTAAGCTTGCTTCTACCTACTTATATCCTTCATTAGATGCATAGAGAGAAATATTTCATCAGAAATGAGCTTTCTTACTGACAGAAGTCATTTAAACAGGAAATTATATAATAAAATGTAATTAAGTTTAGGAAAAAGTAAGAGAGTCATCACTCAAATCTCCGGAAGGAATTTCTAGTTATTTTCGTGAGCTTTGAGGGTTTTGAAATATTCGCGTCATTCAAATTTTTAGTTTCATGTGCTTAAAATTTTACAATATCAAATTGGAATAATGTATTTAATTTTGTATGTATTTAAAAATTAAAGGCTTAAAAAATCTTAAATGAAAAAAAAATTATTGTAGCATGATAATCGAAATTCGACAGAAAGAAAGAAAAGACTTACAAACAGTTCAACTTTGCGAACCAAGTCAAAGTTATACAATTTTAAATTATAAAGGATTTCAATTGAAAATTGTACAATTTTTTAATGATTTTGAAACGAGTCGAATTTAAAGTTGTTCTGTCTGAAACGATTCAAATTTTGATTTCTTTATTATTAAATTCCTTGGAAGTAAAATTTCTTTATTATTGAGGTTTGCAATTGCAAACATCCAATTTTAAACATTTCGATTGGAAATTATAGATTTTTGAATAAGAAATTTACAGCTACTAAGGTTTTTAATTGAAAATAAAATTTTGAAAAACATTAAATACTCTCAATATATCTGAAACTAAAATTATTTATAATTATATTTATATCTTATTTATTTGCACCATATTCATTAATTGTACAATAAATATTGAAAAAGTCAAAAGAAAAGAAGAAAAATATGGAACAATATAAACCAACTTAGGGCAATCGAAATTTGATAGATTGAAAACAAAATCTTCGAAATTGCTCAACTTTGAAAATCAAGTCAAAATTATTCAATTTTAAATTATATATAAATCAAATTGAATTATAAATCAAAATTATTCAAATTCAAGCGCTTCTACTTTAAAATTGTTTATCATAAAAAATGCAGAGCGGAAAATATTCGATTTTGAACACTCTGCATGAAAAATCTTTTAAGAACTAGAAGCATCCCATATTTGAATACTTTAAAAGTATAACTGCTTAGTTATTAAGTTCTTTAATTGCAAACGTTTCATTTGGAAGTTTTCAATTTGAAATTATAGATTTCAAAATCAGAAATGTTTAACTACTAACCACAGTTTTTTTAATGAAATATAATATCTTAGGATGTAAAAATTTACTCACAATTTTTTGTTTTTCTGTATTTCTAGTTACACGTCTTTCATTCTGTTTGACTAGAAATGTTACCGATGCAGGCGAAATAAAATTGTTTAGTTTTCACGATCGTAAATATATAAAAATCTCAAATTCTATAAAAATGCAGTTACCGGTTTTCTTGTTTTTCACGGAAGAACATTTGATGTTAAAAGTAAAAAGTAAGTTGGAAATGTAAATTTTGTTTATCAGACGAATGGGATCGTTTATCAAAGACACATCGCTCATCAACAAGGCAAACATATCCGATTATCGTATGAGTGAATCACCTTTTATTATAGCTGTTAAGGAAAACAGTAAAGAACCGTGGAAATAAAACCGAGCTGCCATCATACCCTAGAAGAAAGACGAAGGGAGTCGTGGAGAAGGGTGAAGATAAATTCGAAGATAGTCATTCAAATCTGCCTGTAATGATTTCCATCCCGAATCGATTCCAAAGTCCCCTGGGAATCCCGTGTATCGGCCGAGTGCGACCCTCTACTTCTAGCATACAGGGACAATGAGCAACACACCTACAACAATGTTACCCACCCCCTAGCTTTTATGGGTGAGCTGCATTGCGAGGGTTGCAGCCTCATTCTCTCTCCTTATCTGCCGGGGATTAACTTATCTCGGGCTTATTATTTTCTTAATCTATAGTTAAATACTCATATTTTAGTATTAGCTTCGCTTTTGATCAATATGCGATTCGTTTTACCAGCAGATTTGTGCTTGGAACTCAAAACAGGGCTGAAATTTCCTTAAGAATAGTATATTCAACGTTTTTGTATGTAAGGATGTTCAATACGTTCAGTTAACTTCGAAATTTAGCAATTCTTGAAATGATTTATTGAGAAACATATACTTATTGGTAAGTGAAATTAATTTGGTAAGAGATACTAAAATTTATTCGAGAAAAAGATAGCTCAGGTTAAAATTGTTTATTTAATAATGTAGTTATTTTTACTTTGTGTTTTTACTTTCTCTGTAGGAAAAAGCTGTAATTTTCATTAAATCTTAACACAGAAAAAAAAATTGGGGTTCGGCAATGTTTCGGCTCAATTAAAATTTGGCATCCTTTAGAACTCTTTTTGAAGGTTTCTTTATAGTTCATTAATATCCGATAGATGGCTAGGGACGGGTGGCGATGTTTTCAACTGCGCATGTACTGAAAATCGCGGACCTATTTGAAATGATTAGATACCATGAACAATCATAAAGATAAATATTAACAAGTATTTAAAAAAAATTAAATTGATTGATAGAAGTACCTAACTCCTTAAGATAATTTAATATTAACGTAATATTGGAAGTGTATATTATATAATTTTATAAAGCAAAATGTGCATCATGAACTTGTAAAATCTTCGAAGTTTATCCAAGCAGAAAATGAGTTATGTAAAAAAAGTCTCTATTAGATATTTGATTTACACTAAAATTAAAAAATTATTCAAAGTCGCCGACATGTGCCAAAAGAAAGGATTTCTTAGCCTATTCATTATCCTATCCGATCCAGCAGATTCTATTTGATCCAAACTTTTTTTATTCTGTCCAATCCCATCCGATCCATTTCTATGCGATTCTATCCGGTCCTATCTGATACGATCCAATACTATCCGATTCTATTGGATCCCATCCTATCCTATCGGCAGGAAGAAAGTATGACGAACGAGTGGACTAACACCCGACCGAAACTATAAGAATTTCAGTAAGGGATACAAAACCCTCATTATTGAAGACAAAATTTATTCACAAAAATAAGAACTGTTTTTAAAATAAAATAAAAAAACGAACAGGCACGCTACGTGCGCGATTATTATTTTTGTTGTCTCAAGAAATTTTAAAATTAATATTATTACAAAATTTTTGTATTTCATAGTATTTAATTATCTATTATCGAAGATAATAAAAACGAAAAAAAAGGAGAATATTTTTGATAAGTGATGGCGAATGATATTTTAACTTCAGAATTAATATATAATATTTTGTACAATATATGTAGACAATTAAACGTTTGCATTTTTGTTCAACGTTTTTTATTTAAAATAATCGGTTTTCGGTGAAAAACGCTACCATACCCTATTATTGTCCAAATATTTTAAATATTCCTTGAACTCTAATGATTTTTTATTTGCAATAGCAATTTCCGACAAAAAACACTATAATGGTCAAAAAATTTTAAAATATTTTAATTCCTGTTCAAATTATTATGATTTTTGGTTTCGAAATACTAATTTTCGATTTAAAACAACAACCTAACCTAAAATTGTTAAAAATTATGAATCTTATTTGAAATCTAATGATTCTTGAGTAAAAATTTCAATTTGCGACAAAAACACTATCACAATATCGAATTGTTCAAGCTTGTTAATTTGATTAATTTAAGCGAAATTCATTAGATATGAATATAGAAATGATTTTGAAATAAAAATACCAATTTCAAGTGAAATTCCAACGTAACACAAAATTGTTCAAAGATTACGAACTATTAAAATCTAATGATTTTTGTTTGAAAATTTCAATTCCCAGTAAAAAACGTAACAAAAAAACGCAGATTGCTGAAAAACTCGTAATCTTTCAAAATATAATATTTTTTAATTAAAAATACCTATTTCCGGTGTTAAACGCTAACAAAACATAAAATTGTTGAAAATTGGTAATACTGATGACGACTTTTGTTTGAAAATGGTTATTTCCGATTAAAAAGTTAACCTATATTTATAAATTTCAAGTCGTTTTCGAAACTTTATAATTTTATATTAGGATTCTTGAAAAAATACTAATGTCCAAACAAAAAGCAATAACATAAAACGTGTATAATATTATTATTAATTTATTAGGCAATTTGAACGTTTTAATTTAACCACGGAAGAGTATTTAAAAAATACAAATTTTTCTTAATTCTCATAAAGTTTTTCATAATTTTTCTTATTAAGTATTTTCTATAGGTGTACCGTCAAGTTAAAAATTACTTAATCTTTAACTTGACTCATAAAATTGACAAAGAGAGGTCCATTGATTATTGAAACAAATTTTAGAAGAAAACCCAAAGCGTAAATAATAAAAACATAGTTGAAGTCATAATTGTTGATTTGAATTTAATTATTTGCATATTTGTGTCTTGTCTTCTGCTTCAGGCAAAAGTCGTAATTTTCGTTCAATTTTTATTAACAAAAGTTCATTCTATTCCTTGAAAGGATTTTCACGATTCTATTGGTCAGGTTTGTATTAAATATTAATGTGAAAGTTGTTCATAACCTTCCGAAGAACAGAAAGAGCTTTTGTGAATTAAATTTAAATAAAAATTACGCCTTTTGCGTAAAGCGGAAGAATAAATACAAATATGCAAATAACTACACTTAAATGAAAAATTATGACCTCACCTATTTTTTTTATTGACGCGTGGGTTGCTCTTCTAAAAAAATTTCAATAATCCTTTAATAAGGCCTTTTTTGTTGATTTTATAAATCAAGTCAAAAGATTAAGATTTTCACCATTTCAAATGTAAGATATAAAACAACTTCATGTAATGTAAAGCTAATCAGGTTTTCAACACAAATTGGCGTTCGATTGTATGTAGTGTACATCCTTAAACAAGTCTTTATTAAATTTATCATTACAAAAGTATATAATACATTTAAAAAAATGTATATTCTCATAAAAATGATGAAATATGTGAGATTGTTCTAGCTTAATGTAAGCTCGTTCACGGGTGCGTGTTGGGGTTGAAACTTGAAAGTAGGAAGAGCTTATAACGGGGTTACGAGTTACGTACAATTTCCTGTTGTTCATTCATTTAAAATAACGGTGTAGCGTGAACCCCTCTCGCTCTGAACCGTAAATGTTTTCCCGGAACTAATTAGCATTTAGCATTTTTAATCCAGCGAAAAAGCGCGCTCGTACTGCTCTGTTCACATATACTTTTTCCAGTTCGTTAGAAATGGTTTTGGCATTACCGTGATTCATGATGGCCGCATCTCAAAATTCTAAATATTTATTCTTCCAAGAGCTTTCTCTAGCTACTCCAGAAAACTTGTTTCCAATCTTCACTAGAAGGATTTCATTTAAAAAAGCGGCTAAAGCAATCCTATCTAGATAACAGTGATCGCAGCGGTTCAGTAGTTCAATGTTAGGTCTGAAAGGAAATTTTTTCCAAAAAAGGGGATTAAAAGGGGGTTTAATTTACTATTAAAAACTTTTTATATCATATGAGTATCTCTTCAATATTGAAAGAAAGTGCTCTCTAACAGTAGCGCCTTTTCTTTAGCCAGTTTTCTAGTCATTTTTGTGTTAAAAAAGTTTTTTCAGCTAACTTTGAAAAATCTGTTGAACACTTTGGCAACCTCTACTAATAAAAATACATTTGAGAAAAATTCAAGAAGATCAAGGATTGAAAAATAGATAAACAACAGGGTTGAAAAATGCTCATTTTTATTTTTTCTTGAGAGCATTTTTATCCGTATAAATAGATTTTCATTCCTTATTCTCATCAGTTTTTTCTATAGTCAATTCGTTTCCGTGCAGAACCCATAGTACTTCAGAGTATTTTTCAAGTAAGCTAGAAAGGAGTAATTTGAAAAAAATGACAATTTGAGAAACCCAATTTTTCTGTTTTTAATTCCTTAGATGTTCAAATTTGTTTCTAATATATTTGTATCGGTTGCAAACTTTCAGATGTCCAAACAAATTTTTAATGACAGCTAAAAAAAATTGTACTGTAACAAAACAGAAATTAAAAAACTTTGTATTCACAAAAATAACAAAATTATGTTCTTTTAAGATCTTTCAGGAAATATTTGAATTTATGTCATCAGAAAAAATCTCTTTCAAAGCACCTTCTCTCAAAGCGTCTTGTTTTCTAATCTCTTGAAATTATGTGTATGATTCTTAAAAAATGAATCGAAACTCTGAAAAAAGGGAAAAGGGGGGAAATTTGGTCAAAAGTCTCGATTTTAGATGTTTCAGGGGATTTTTTTTTAAATTTAAGGGAAAAAGGGGATTAGGAAAAGAAGGAGATGGGCTTTTATCACAGAAAAAACTGGGGTTTCTATTAGAACCGATTTTTGGGTCCAAGAGAGCTGCGACAAAAAGGAACTTTTCTTGTTGAAAAGAAACCCAAAATCATAAATTGTTCCAAAGGAACCATATTTACAAGTTAATGATGTATCTTTTATGTTCTTATATACAGATTTAATTACATTGCACTGGACATGAGATGTGACCGTTTTTAAGGTGATTTTTACAACTATTACCAACTGAAGATATTTTTTGTATGCCGCCATCTATCGGATATCAAAAAAACTAAAAAGAAACCCTTAAAAAGAGTTCTATTGGAGATACAGATCTAAAGGATGCCAACTTTCACTTGGGCCGCAACATTACGGAACCCCCAGTTTACACTGTGTATCCCTGGGATAATTAGGATTTCTGATGAAATTTGTTATCGCATCTGAAGAGTAGATGTAGTATTCAGAGCCGTGATATTTTAGTAAACACGGAGTGTTATTGGGATTCGAATGTGCGAGAATATATTCCTATTAGACCATATAAGTGGTATATATTGGACTACCTGCGTACGAAACGATTGGTCGAATGGCGAGGAAATTGAAGGAAATCTTAAAGGTTGGAGGGTTTCGATTCGAGCTCCCCTGAACCGTCCGTGTAGCCAATTATTGCGGATTTATAACCGAGAACCTCATTCGACCGGCAGCTCTGGCCAAAGCGCATTTTCCAAATCGGGTGAATCGCGCGATTTACATGCCGTTATAAACTCGTATTTGACTCGTAAAACGCGCCATTTACGCCCGACTTTACTTTCACGTGTTAGGTAGTTCGAGTGTTTC
This sequence comes from Andricus curvator, assembly GCA_932195095.1. Lineage (NCBI taxonomy): Eukaryota > Metazoa > Arthropoda > Insecta > Hymenoptera > Cynipidae > Andricus > Andricus curvator. The sequence goes on along the minus strand of CAKNYM010046918.1, from coordinate 69,847 downwards.
AATAGAATAGACGATTGCCATCGTATTCGTTCGCTCGAGCACAATGCAGGACAGACTTGATTCACAAATTTATATGTCGACTCTTTTATACTCTTTATGACTACTATCGATGAGATACGAGACTTATTGAAACAATGCCTTTTTAAACTTTGGGCCGTTCAAAAGTACGTCATACTTCTAGGGTTGGGGGGGGGGGGGGGTACCATATTGTGTGACGATTTGTGACATAGGAAGGGGGGTTCGTGAAGAATGTCACATCACAAATGAAAAATATAAATGTGTTAAACAGTTTTTTGTAATGCTTGGAAAAATGAAAATTAGTGATTTTATTTTACAAGTAAAAAGCACTCTTCTTCCCCTTTTTATCCCCTTTCTAAAGAATTCCACTTTTTTCCCCTGTATTCAAGAAACTTCTCCTTTTTCGATGAAATGCGAACTGAAATAATAGAATAATTTTTTTAATTGAAAAGTCTAGTATTATATTTTTGGTTCAGAATTCATCTCTTTTGGTTGAAAATGCTACTATTTGTTTCAAGATTCAACTCTTTTGAAGAAAAAATTAAATTCCTTTTCATAGAAAAAAAAAGGAAATATTTTCAAAAAAAAAGTGTAAATTAATATAATTATAACAACCCTATTCCCCTTTCTATACAATTTTTTAAGAATTCCACTTTTTTCCCCTGTTTTCAAGAAACCTCCTCTTTTCCGATTAAACGCGAACTGAAATAATAAAATTCTTTTTGATTGTAAAGTCTAGTATCATATCTAGTATCTTCATTGAGAATTTAACTAATCAAGTTTTTGCTGAAACTGAATCGTTTTTTACTGAAAACTTAACTATTCTACATATTTTTGATTAAAAGTTGATCGTTTTTAGTCGAAAATTCAACTTTTAAATTTTTCATTGAGAATTTGTTATTTTTATTTGTTGAAAATTCGTACTTTTTAATTGAAAATTAATTTTTTTTTAAACTGAAAATTGTAACTTTTCCATTATTGGTTAAAAATTTGTATATTGTGTTGTTAATTCGTCTTTTCTAGTAGAAAATTAATCTTCTTGATTTAAAATTTAACTGCTTGGTTGGTAGTTGTAATATTTTCTTGAAAATTCGTTTTCTTTATTGAAAATTAATTTTTTAAATTGAAAATTAAACTGTTCTATTTTTTATTAAAAATTGATAATTTTTAGTAGAAAATTGGATTATTAAATTTTTTAATGAGAATTCGTATTTTTTGGTTGAAAATTATTTTTTTTGTAACAGTAAATGTTACTATTCCATTCTTGGTTGGAAATTGATCGTCTTTAGTTTAAAATTCAATAATTTGGTCGAAAAATGTATTTTGTTGTCAGTTGGTCTTCTTTCGTAGAAAATTAATTTTTACAGCGATTATCATTTGTAAGATGTATATTGGTTGTTTGAATATGTCCAACAGGTTAAAATAATGAAAATGTAATTTCAACAATTAAATCTTCTGCTCGAATATCATGCCGATTAATAAAAGAAATGGATCGCGTATCGTCCCCGTCTCTGCTAGTGCAAGGCTACCACGGCTTAGTAATTTAATCAGCTAAAACTAACATCGACTCTACTTCCTTCGACCCTCTCCCTTCTTTTGTACCTAGCTCTACTACCGACCGACCCCAAGATGATTTAATCTTGCTAAAACGGTCGCGCTTACCTATAGGCACTTATCAAGCCGAGTTCGCGACGCGATACAAAATAATTTGAGAAAGTAGATAACGTCTGTTATTTTAGAGAGGTACGTGTCACGCAATGATCGCTACTTCATTTGCCAACAATAACACTTTCCAAACTTAAAATTCTTCACAAGCCCAAATAAGGGGAAGAGTCCTGTTTCAGCAGGACTTCTTTAATACAAAAATACCTACTAGAAAATTTCTTCTTACTTATGTCTTTTAAATTTTTACAAATTTAAAATCATGTCCCAGAAAATGTTAAAAACAATCCTGCAGTGGAAATATTTTGCTTATACAGAAGCACAAAAAAAGTTCCACTGTATTCTTTCAATTTGTTTATAAGTCTAATACGACTTATGTGCGAAGCTACTACTAAAATAGGACTAAAGCGCAAAAAAACTTTAATATTCATCCTGTTTTAGTAGGACTTCTAGAACAAAATAACTAGAAACAACCTGATTATTATATTTAGCTTTTCATTTTTAAAAGTCCAAATTGTTGTCACCACGAAGTTCAAAAGCAATCTTCCTGTGGAAATATTTTGTTTAGACAGAAGTGCTGTAAAAGTTCCACTGTATTTTGTCGAAAATATTTCATTTTGTGATTAATTACTATAAAATATATTTGCTTCCTCATAGGGAAAGCACTTATGACTTTTTTTAAATATTTCAAATTAATACTCAAAGTACTTTAAAATGTTAGGGGATGCCGACTATAAAAATACAAATAGGTCAATCAATTTGTCAATCAAGGATTTTTTTATTCCTACATTAACTTTGAAATATTTAATGAAAAAAGTTTCACTTTAAACCCGATTTTTTAAATATTATAAATGACTACAACTTCTTTAATTTTCAATTAAATGTATAAATATTATAATCCAGTCGATTCATCTCGAGCCGAGGAATCTTTTATATTGTTATATAACCTTTGAATTATATTAATGAAAAATTTTGACTATAAAAAAGCCCATTTGTGTATGCTGAAAAAGAGTCCTCCAAATATCATCAATTTATCTACAATGTATCTAGTCTTTAACGTGGGGTTTTTGTAAAAATTGGCTTTTTATGCTCTCAAAAAAATAATCGGTTAATTTTGAACCTTTTTACAATTTTCCAACGGATTATAAAATAAAAGGAAAGTTTAATCTCTAACTTAGGTCAATAGTTATAGAGATTTATAAAACAAATTTCTCTTTTGTGAAAAGCAAGGTTCAAAGTTCAAATACTTCATCATAACTTCGCAGAAATTTTTTTTCTCAAATCGGAAAAATACCTGTCTGAATTCAAATGGATTTGGTCAGTGAAACTCTTCCAGTACTTTTCTCCGAACAAAATGTTTCCACGATAGGATTACTTTTGGACTATTTTGGAACAAAAGTTTGGACTTGCAGAAACAAAATTTGGAAAAAAAATTAATAGAACTTCTCTACACTCATATACTTGAGTCAACGAAATATTTTGTTGCCCATACAATAACCATATTCTATGGTTGAACCAATAAAAATGTTGTTGATTCCAAAAAAGTAGTTTTCTAAGTATAGTATGTCTGTCCATAAAATTTTTGCCACAGCCGGTTTGTTATCTAACTTCATAACAATGTCACATTAATTAGGACTTGTAGAAACGGAAAAATAAAACAGGACAGATTTTGAAATAATTTTGGATTTAGTCTTATTTCAGCACTTCTTTTTGGGACATAAATCCTATGAGGACTTGAGTTGGAAAATACAATGACAATTTTCTTGTACGGTTGCCCACAAAAAGTTGTCCATGGCAGGACTGTTTTGTAAGGTCCTAAAAAAGTCCTGCTGAAACAGGACGAATTTTGAAGTTGTTTGGTACTTTAGTATTGACTTATTTCATATCCAGTACTTTAGTGAGACTTTATTTAGAATCTTACTAAGATGCTATTAGCATTTTTATATTCGGGTATGTAGAAGTTGTCCAGAAATATTTAAAGGGTCCTAGTTTGTTACCATTTCTCTTTTTGGGGTCAGTTGCTCTCATCAGAGTTCAACCAGAACTGCCGTCTAAGATAAAAAGATACGTAAGTGACTTTGAGGCTTAGGGTTATCCTCTTATACCTGACAATCGAAAAGTCGACCTAAACGACAATTTCACTTATGTAACTTTTTACTTTGGACAGCAGAGCACCCGACAGCTATTGACACATCACTTTTTTGTAAACAGTTACCATTTACCATACAGCACATAGTTCCCCATTTTTTGGAATCTGTTTGAGTATAATATGTCTTTATATGGAAGTATCATAGTAGGTGCGAATGTCAAGTTGGCTGTAAAGCGACAGGACTAAAAAAGCACCCTCGCAGACATAAAGTCCTTATCCTGCTCGTAATCTGTCGGCGTATTTGCGTTTGCTCGAAGGTTATGATCCTTCTTAGGGTGCTATCGTCGCGTCAGGATCTCCAGGGTGGGGATGGGTGGTGAACACGTGGTTCCCGAACGTATACATCGGGGGTTCGCCACGTGGCGCAGATAACGGGACGCTACAGCCGCGCATTGCTGGTATTCTGGGGCTAGAATCAACCCCCCGGAAAATTAAGTGCTTGTACGGACGATGATAACGCCACTTTAGCGAGCATGCGCCACACCAAAGAAGCGGGATTTGTTCTCACAATGAGTGCGCGCTCAACCGGAAATAGGTGGAGCAGCACAAGTATAGAATTTCAAAACAAAAAAGACTTGCAATACAAAACTCTTGTGGTGTTAAGACGACAGCTCGGGAGTTTTTGTTAGTTGTAGATTGAAACTGATTTCGGACTGGTGTATTAAACTTTAATGCAATGTAAAGTTAATTCTCACCTGCTTGGTAACAGAGTCTATCAACCTGACGAAGATGTCCTGCTCTTGCCTGACACCTGAAACAAAAAATTACAACAGTTAATGTAACGTACTTTTTACAGAAACCTGGTTAGGCGATCCTTTCAAGAACTTTAAGGAAACTGAAAAAATAGCTCCACATAAATTAATTTGCATAATCAGAGTTGCCACTAAATCTTAATTTCGAAATTCCCTGACTTTCTCTGACTTTTCGCTAATCGATTTTACATTTTCCCTGACCGCTCTATGCGATTCTAAATATATTTTAAACATTTTCAGTGACAAAATCCATACAGAATTTTGTAAAGGTTCACCCAAAAATTACGTAAGGCATACGTAAAATACATAAATTTTCAACCAAATAATACAGTTTTCAACTTAAAAAGATAAATTTCGAGGAAAAAATGGAAGAACTAAATTTTCAGTTAAAAAAATTAATTTTTAATCAAGAAAAAAAAAATTTCAACAAAATAGTTAAATTTTCAAAGAAAGTGAAGAATCTTCGATAATAAAACATGAATTCTCAACAAAAAGTATAATAGTTGATATTCCACCAAAAAAATATTTTTAATTGTAATCAAAAACAGTTGAATTGGACGAAAAAATACAAATTTTGTATTTGTATTTATTTATGAAAAGTTCCTAGGGCTAAATAGCCCTATAAGGAACAGGTGATACATATTACAATTAAAATGTGACGGCGATCAATTTGACGATTGAAATCAAAAATAAGTATTTAACAAGAGTAAAGAAATAAACTATAATACACATAATTAGATATAGGATATCAACAAAAGGATACTCAAAATATACATACGCAATTATACATACTTAATAGTGAACACGCGTTCATATACACACTTATATATATTTTTAATTAAGGATTTAAGTGTTACCAATGTGTGATTTCGAGGGTAGGATTTGATATGTTAAATAAATAACCGAAAAGGAGTTTTCTAAAGACAAATTGTGAAGGTGCATTTCTAATGCTTATAGGTAGTTTGTTCCAAAGGCGAGCACCACGAATAACAAAAGACCTTTGCATTTTACACGTGCGGTGTGGCTGAATTTTTAGTACTGTTTTCCTTTCACGGAGTTTGGAATGTGTTGGTTGATCTTTGTCAATAAAATGGAAGATATTAAGAAGATAGTGCGGAGCTTCATTACTGAATAGGCTATAAAGTAAATTACCCATAAAAAATTGTCTTCTTTTGGCGACGTTAAGGAGTCCTGCTCTTTCTCTATACTGAGTAATATGTTCACTTTTGGGGATGTTATAGATGAACCGAATGCAAGCATTAAGCGTACGCTCAAGCTTAGCATTTAGCTCATCAGTAATATCGTCATATACCACACAACCGTAGTCAAAGAAAGGAAGGATGAGGCTTTTAACTAGAAGGATACGCGTTGAAGTAGGAAGTGATTCTTTATTCCTGTTAAGCTGTTGGAGGACTCTAAAGGTTTTCCTTGAAATATCCGCAACTTGTTCATTCCAAGTAAGAGAGCGATTAAGAATATAGCCTAAATCTTTCACAGATTCCATGAAGGGGATGAGACGTCCATCGATCAAGAGAGGAGGTAGGGTTGCAATTGTTTCAAGTGATGGAGAGGAAGAAGGTCCTATGATTATGGCCATAGTTTTAGCAGGGTTTAGAGTGAGGCCACTTGTCAAGGCCCACTGCACCACTAGATCAATATCCGCCTGTACCTTTTTAAATAAGCTCTTAAGATTGGCAATAGGCCCGGAAAGGTAAAGCTTAAAGTCATCAGCATATTTGTGATAGTTGCAATGACGAAGTTCGCTACCAAGTTCAGAGGTATAAATATTAAATAAAGTGGGTGCAAGTGTAGAACCCTGAGGGACACCACTCTTAACCTCCCCACAATCAGACCGGTCGCCATTGCTAATTTGTACTCTTTCAGAGCGAGAACTAAGATATGATTCAAACCATTTAACAACCATATTCGACAGGTGAAGTGATTTAAGCCTAGTCAATAGTAGATTATGGTTAACTGTATCAAACGCCTTAGAAAAATCAAAAAGGACAACAACCGTTATTTCCCTCCTATCAATTGCAAGTTTAAGGTCAGAAGTTACTTTAAGTGAAGCTGTAAGTGTACTATGCCTTGCACGGAACCCGGATTGCATTGGGTCCATTAAATTGTTTGTTTCAATGTGAGCAGTAAGTTGCTGATGGACAATACGTTCGAAAGGTTTGGACAAAGCACATAAGATAGATATAGGACGAAAGTCTTTGGGAGAGGTAGGGTTAGATATTTTAGGAACAGGGCGAATAATCGCCTCTTTCCAGGCATCAGGAAATATTCCCACCTGCAGAGATGCATTGTAGATGTGCAAAAGAATAGGGCCAATGACTGGTAAAGCAAGGCGAATCATTTTAATTGAAATACCGTCAGATCCTTGAGCATTTGATTTTACCTCGAAGAGTTTTTTAAGTAGGGTTTCTTGCGATATGTCAGAAAAGAATAACTTCGTATCATCAAAAGTAGAGGGAACTGAGGACAGGGAAGGAGTGCTGCTTGCAAGGAGTCTGGATTTTGTAGTAAAAGCTGTCAAAAGGTCTGCAGGGGAAAAATTGTTATCAGGAGCCAAGTGTTTGGAAGGAATAAGTCCAAGCCGTCTTAAGAGAAGCCAAATGTTTTCATTTTTATTTCTATTTTTGATAGAGTTGTAATTATATTGATTGTATGAATCCCGGATTTTGGTTTGTACTAAGTTTCTCAATTTACGAAATTCGGCTTGAATAATACTATTTTTAGTTCTTTTAGCCAATCTACGTTTTTTCTCTCTTTCTTTTATTAAATCTTTGATATAAGAAGTGATCCAAGGAGTGGACTTCTTCTTTGCTTTAAGGGTATGGAGAGGCGCAAAATTATCAAAGGCTGAAGATAAAAATGAAGTCAGACAAATCACCTTTCTATTTATATCCTTTTCAGTAAAAATGCTATTCCAGTCATAAGTAGAGAGGTGTTCAAGAAATTCAGTTTCATTTATATTTTTAAGATTGCGTATGGACAGAGGAGTTACACTAGAGGAGGGATTAAAGGAGAACTGGTATTGGATGCTGATAAGATCATGGTTTGAGAGAAATGAGATTGAGTGTTGAGTAGAAGAAATCACCTTGTCTAAATCGTCAACAATCATCAAGTCAATCCTTGTACTAGAATGAACAGTGTGGTGGGTGGTATCATGGGGAACTATAGATAATCCGGCTGAGAACACTACTGATTTTAAATAGTGAGTTAAATTGTTGGTAGCATTAAGATTTGTGTTTAGGTCACCGGTGAGTACAATGTTATTATAATTGGGTACAAGGTCAAATATGTCAGTCTCAAGTTCCCTGTCATAGGAGGCGTTAGGAGGTTTGTAAATTACACCCACCAACACACTGTCCTGAGGCGACGATACCTTGATAAAAAGGTACTCAGCAGTAGGGTAATTGGCAAGAGGACCCACTCTCACCTGTATACCCTTTAAGCTGTCATGAATATAGAGACAGACCCCACCTCCTCTTCTCCCATCTCTATCTCTGCGAAAAAGTGTGTAATGATCAAGTGCTACGAGGCTCGAAGAAATATTAGGCGTGAGCCAGGTCTCGGATACGGCTATAATATGATAGGAACAGGACATAAAGTGATGTTTAAATTCAAGGTAATGGGCAGGTAAAGACTGAGCGTTAACGTGACAAATATTCAAAGTTTCCATTGAGAGAGTGATAGATACAGTTCAAGTATAGTTAAATATTGAAGTGTCTGAAATACGTAAATTAGTTGAAAATACCTTTCCGTGAAACTAAAGTAACAGAGAGTAATAACCAACAAAATCCAGTTCACTTGATTACATTTGAAAACAGGGAATAAGGCACATAAAGAATTAAAATTTAGAAAAGCAATAAGCACTATAAAGCTCGTGATGTATAAAAATAGTATAAGAAAGGTCAATTTGTAGAGGCAGTACAAGGCTGAATTAGCGCAGTAAAAAATACAAAATTGTTGAATTTTAACTTCAAACGGCACAGTGTCCAGAATGGCCAGCATGCAGCAATATTTAAAATAAAACAGATATTTACCTATGTAGAAGTAGCATAAACGATAGAGTAGTGCTAATGATCGACTATAAAAAATTATCAAATACATAATGGACCTAGAGAGTAGTTGCTATTGTAGTCCTTCAAGAGATTGGATGTTCGACAGGTGTATTCGTGGCGAGCTATCCTCCTTACGGCAGAAAATTTTTCCGCCAGCAATCCACAAGTATTTGATTTTTTTTTCTCTACGAAGACCGAGAGCGATGGCATAAATCCTTCTATTCAGTGGTGTTAATGCCTCACGAAGGTAAATAAATCGCTTTTCGTTGGCAGTCCATCCCATGTTCAAAGTAGAGAAGTCTCTCTTAACCTTACGTCTTGCAATAAATTCATCCCGTAGATCTTGTCTGCCAAATTTGGCTACAATGATCGGGGGGGGTGGAGGAATTACTCAAAGAAGGTGCTTTTATAATTCTATATACTTTGACAACGTCATCCTTACGAATATTTACATCTAGAGCCCTGGCGACAGATTCAATGGAGGCCATGAGGTCTTCATTCGGCTTCATGGGGAGACCATGAATTTCCAGCGTCGTATTGAGAGCCGCTTGCTCATTGACATTGAGCGCGTGCTCAAGAGTCACCACTTTGGCTTTCAAATCTTTAGCTTCCTTCTTGACAAGTTCAATTTCCTCATTTTGCACTTTGGAGCCGGATTCCAATGAGTCGATACGCCTAGAGTTATTTAAAAGTTCATTCTTAATTTCCGAAAGAGTGGAATTAAGTTGGTCATTAAATTCTAGTTGACGTGTTTCAAATTCGCTGAATCTTGCCAAAATCTCACGTGACTGCGCAAGCGCTTCACTTTGGCCGTCAGAGACCACTTTGCGCAAGAGTTCGGCGAGGCCAGAGGGTAGAGTACCTGCATTTTCCGAGGCAGCAACGGAGGAGGGAGTGGGGGGTACAATACATGCACCATCAACATCCTGCAAAGAAGTGGTCCCAGGGTTCGCACCTGAATTGCCAGACACTGCCGCAGAGGTGGCACTAGTTGACAATGGAGAACATAATTTGCAGACATAGTCCATTTGACCCTTTTTAAGTTTTTCAAAAGATTTTTTTGAGATTCCGAAATTAGCACAGGCCAAATGCACTAGAATCCCACACTTAACACAAGCGAGAACTTCTGATTCCCCTCTAGATATAACTATCTTACACTCCGAACACGCACCCATAGTTCTGCAGGAAAGAAAACCGTTACAGTTACGTATAAACAAAAGTGCAAAAACAAGAAACAATTAAGTGAGTTGAAACAAAGTCACAATGCTTTATAGTACAACCCACCGACACTTTCACGAAATACAAATTTTTATGTAATTAAACACTTAAAATCTTGTATAAACACAAAAAACTGAAGAGCGGCAAATTTACACGTCCGTATCCGATCGCCATGACAGGTAGTATAAATTTTCAAAAAATTAGTTGAATCGTCAAGCAAAAAAGACTAATTTTTAAATAAAAAAAGGGGAATATTCAACAAGACAGTGGAATTTTCAGTCAATAAACAAAAAAATATCTAAAATGTTGAATTTCAAGACAAAAAGACAAATTTCATGCAAAAAAGTTGAGGTTTCATCCCAAAAATATTAATTTTTAACAAAAAGGTTAACTTTTTTACCAATATTGTTGACTTCTCAACTAAAAAATACGAATTTAAAAAAAAATGAAATAGTTACATTTTTAGTTTGAAACATTAGTGAAGGAATTTTAACTAAACTGATGAATCTTAAAAAAATGAATTTTGAACCAAATTATTGAATCTTTAGCCGAAAAGAATCATTTTCTAGTAAAAAAGACAAATATTCAGCAAAATACAGGAATTTTCAACCAAAAAAGATATTATTTCAAACAAAAATAGAATAGTTGAATTTTGAGAAAAAAAAGTAATCTTCAACCAAATTAAATAAATTTTTCAATGAAATAGTTAACTTTTCAACCAAGAAGATAAAATTTCTATCAAAAATGATAAATTTTCGACAAAAAATGGGATAATTAAATTTGCAGTTGAAAAAATAATTTTCAATAAGAAAAACTAATTTTTAACCAAAGAAATGAATTTTCTACTAAATAAATGCATTAGTCAACTCGAAGATTAATATTCTACCAGAAAAGACGAATTTTCAACGCATTTCAGGAATTTTCAACCAAATAGTTAAAGTTCCCACCGAAGAAGATAAATTTTCAGTTACAAAAGTTAATTTTCAGAAAAAATATGACTTTTTAACAAAATAGTTAAACTTTGAATGAAAAAAAAATTTTTTAACTAAAAGAATGAATCGTCAACCAAAAAAATGAATTTTTAAGAAAGTAGTTCCACTTTTAACTAAGTAGTTAAATTTTCAACAAAAAAGATGAATTCTTAACGAAAAATGTGAAAGTTGATATTTCAACCCGAACAAGTTTTAATTTTAAACCAAAAACATTTGAATTCAATAAAAAAAGACGAGCTTTTAAAAAAACAGTTGAATTTGTAACAAAGAAGAATGACTTTTTAACGAAACTGTTGAATTTTCAACAAAACCAGTTTTAAATTCTCTGTCTTTCCCTGACTTTCTGGATTTCCCTGACCTGTAGCAACCCTGATGATCAAAAATTAATTTTTAAATAGACATTTTTGTGGATTGATTGCCATTCCTCACTTTACGTTAAAGACACTACAGTGGCTTTTGTCTTGCATGTGTAGTAAGCTATGTAATCCCAACATAAGACTTCCAGAGTCTGTTGGTCGGCAGCCGGCTGAGGTCTACCTCGTTGTACTCTACTTACTTACCCCGCATAACGTTCATACCACGGATTATGATAGTCCACCCGAAACTAGCTCACAAATTATCTCGAGAAACCTTTGCGGCTTACCGGAAGTTACCTTTGTGGCTACACTATCTTCCTGGTTTCATATGGAAGCTCATGTATTAGCTGAAGACAATCGTAATTTAAGATCCACCTTTCGAGAAAAACAAATCTTACTTTGCTCGTTTTGATTCTTTCCTCCCATACTTTATTGAACTCTTTCAAGCGAGAGTTAGGAAGACAACGAGAGAAAAGAAGACGAAAAAGAAGGAGAAAGAGAAGCTCTAGATGGCAAAAAGAAGTAGCCCCCGATATGGAGGGACTTTGAAGCTCACGAGGACTCTTGGATGGGATCGCTTCTTATTTATTATTTAATTATAGATTTATTACCTGGTCGGCAGATCGGAGATGTGATGACGTGGACACCTGTACGTGAATGTAAGAGAGCAGACTCTTTACCATCCACAATTTGTCTTCACGGAGAGTCCGAACTTTGTTTTTATACGTGAGACGATTATACAAAATTTTCTTTATTCAAGTGGCAGAGAAAAATCTCGAAAGAAACATTCTGCATAAACTGCGAAGTTTGATATACATTTTTTAATCTTTTGAACTGGGGAATTTTCTTTAGCCCGATATTTGATTGATTCCAATTTATTTCATTGGCTTAACTGTCCATGTACTTTTTTAGTAAGCATACGTATTGGAACTTTTGGTTGAAGAAATTGATGAAAATATGTCCAAAAGAAGAGAGAAAGAGAGCGCGGCCGCGGTTCCGAAGATGTGCATCAGTTTTTCTTACTTTTGCAACAGTTAGTTATTTCTTGTACGCGATGTTGGCAACACGTTTTAGTGTCCATAGATGGAAGGACGGCCCTTCAGAAAGTCCAGCGACAAAAATTTCGCATTGATCGATCGGAACTCAACAGAATGGACAAAAAGATTCACACAGGAGGGAGAAAGAGAGAAAGAAGGAACCAAGTAAGAAAGCCCAGCGGATTTTATGATCCATGTGGGAAGAAAACATATATGGCACTTGTCTAACAAAAACGCAACCACTTGTTTCAAAATCATGACTTTCTTGCGTTTGAACGTTAATGAAAATTCAAACGGTTGTACTAGCACTTGTCGACTCTGTTACGAGCGTCTGATTCATGTAATACCGAATAATAAAATAATGAATCGTCACTTGTAAATGAAGAATTATGTTTTTTTTGTCAAATTCAACCACCAGTCTTTGAATGAAATATCTTTGAAGTATCCACAATATAAATGTAATTTATTTACTTACCATTCGCATAAAGAAGTTGCAGACGGTATTGAATTCCATTGTTAGTTTTCTGGCCTTCGGATTCCTGCAATTAAAAAAAAAAACAATAAAATTTAAATAAATATAAAATGAAGAGTACTTTGAGATAGAATCTAGAAGGTCGTTCACAGTAAATCCCGGGATATCGAACCATTGCATATCATTCTGATTATCAATTTCAGATTAAAATGATCTTTTTTTGGAGATCTCAAATTAATTTTTACATAACTGCATTCATATCCGTCGAATGGTAGTTGTTATACTTTTCACTGAAATCCGTTGGTTAATCATGATCGACATAATATTTTTGAAACAAAGAATGTTTTAGAAAATTTTGAATTTCTAGGTGGGAGAAAAATTCCAATTTTCCTATATTGGGCTATTAATCTCAACGGTTCTATAAATTAATTTTCTAAAGTGTTTCTTTAGATTTAACTAGTTCCGACTCCCTCTTCTGGAAGACATACAGCTATCTAGGGTAAGCAGAAAGTTTGGTAGAAAACGTTAAATTTTCAACAAAAAAGTTCGTTTTACAACCAAATACTTGAATTTTCAACGAAACAGATATATTTTTAACTAAAAATGGTATAGTTGAATTTTCGGTTGACAAAATTAATCATCAGCCAAAAGAAACGAATTTTCAACAAAGTAGTTAAATGTTTATCCGAACAGATAAATTTTTAACTAAGATGATAAATATTTAACCAAAAAATGAATTTTGAACAAAGTAGTTTAACTTTTAACCAAGAAGTTGAATTTTCAACCAAAAAGAAGAATTTACTATCAAAAAAGACAAATCTTCAACAAAATACATGACCTTTCTACCAAGTAGTTTAATTTTTAACTGAAAAAGATCAATTTTCAACCGAAACTAAAATTTTTTAATTTTCAGTTAAAAATTGATTTTCACCCAAAAGAAATTAATTTTCAAGCAAATAGTTGAAGTTTCAAACAAAAAGATAAATCTTGAACAAAATACATGAACTTTTTACCAAGTAGTTTAATTTCCAAATAAAGAAGACCAATTTTCAACCAAATAGTTAAACAAAACATATCAAATTTTAAACAAAAGAGCTTAATTTTTAACTAAAATGATGAATCTTCAACAAGAGAAGATTCTTTAGTCAAGAGAGAATAAAAATTGAACCTAAATAATTGTCGAACATTTTTAACCTGAAAAGGCGAATTTCCCACAAAACAATTAAACTTTTAAACCCTAAATATAAACTTGCAACAAAAAAGTTGATTTTTAACGCAAAAGGACGTATTTCCAACAAAGTAGTTGCATTTACAACCAAAAAGAATGACTTTTTAAAAAAATTGTTGAATTTTCAACAATACAATTCAATTTTCTACCAAATAATGAAATTTTCGAACAAAAATGATAAATTCTCAACCATAAATATAATATAGTATACTTTTCAAACAAAAAAAAAATAACCTTACAATCAGAAGTGAATAATGAGATAAATTTTCAACTAAAATTATGAATTTAAAAAAAAAATTAGTATTCAACTCTGTAACTCATTGTTTTTTCTAGAAGTGTTCCTATAGATTTACCTAGTTCCAACACCGACTTCTGGAATGAAGATTTACAACTTCCTAAGACCAACAAGGAATGTTTCAGAAAATTTTTAATGTAAGGGCGAGAGAAAAATTGTAATTTTCCTTTTTTGAGCTAAAAATTTCTATCGCTCTGGAAATTATTATTTTTTATATTTTAACTTCAAAAAGTGTTTCTTTAGTTCAAGCATTCATCAAAACTTAATGATTTTTCGTTAAAAAAATGTAGAAAACTTTGAAAGCTTAGGTTTGAATGTGAATGTAGACAGTCATGACTTAGATGTGACAAAACAATTTGCTGTATAAAAGCGTTGCATATCATTTTGATTCAATTTCGGGATCAAGTTGATCAACTAGCATTTACTGCGTCGACCAAATGTTAAATTTTATATTATGTATCAGTCTGAAGCTTTTATATTTCCAAGTAAAAGCAACTTAAATTTTGTTTGCTAAAAACTACTTCGATAAGAGTTCTTTATCCTAATATGTACTAATCAAAAAATATATTAAATAATGGAAATAGATATAGCCTGGGCCTTAAATTCCATAACTTTTTGGTAACGACCCTTAAATAGTAGTTGAATGACAGTGTGTACTTTAGGAGTTTTCACAATATGCTTTTTCGTGCAGTGCCGTGTTATCATTGATCACGACATTAGGTCGCAGGTTACCATCTTGCTTGACTCGCGATTCCTCTTTGTTTAATTAAATGCAACGAGGAATACAGTACACGATTTCTCTCTGTCTCCCTTTCCTATCTCGCACTAATTATTAATTTCTTGATGCGCCCATAAGAGCACTGCTATTACGCATCGCGTGGCTTCTGATGCATAATTATCTTGCCCTTTTGACGAGTCATGCGTGCATCGCGCCATCTGCCGTTGTCGGTAATGCATTTTTAACAATCTACCCCAGTAACCAAAGCCCTCGACTTTTTTCAAGAATTTACCGATATTTACCACATTGTCACTGAGAGAGACAGGAAGCTAAATACGGGGCATGAAATCAGATTCGCCACACTTTATTTAATGGATATTGGTTTCTGATTCGCCTTCATGAATAAAGTCATATACATGTATATGGCTGATTACCAGAATAGTGAAAAATTAATCTAGAAAACACATTAAGTACTTACACGCAAAGTTATATCTATAAACATTATTTTTATTTATAATAATGTTACAATCGGTTGGTGTCTTCGGTTTTATTTGTGATTTCAAAAACTCAAATTATTTATTATAGAGCCGAAAATTTGTAGATAAGATTTTTAGTTAAAATTTTTGGTAGTAAGCAATAATTAAATATAAGAAATAAACAAATGGTTTATGCAAGGTACCATTTTTTTAATGTTTTGAAAGAAAGTTCTAGATTTTCAACCTGAAATTTCTCTAGTTTGGATTGAAAAAACATGCCAATATTTATTATAATGAAAAAAGTGTACTTTTTTAAGCATTTTCACGTATATACACTTAGAGCGTTACGTAATACTTGAACGCTCCCTAAGGCTTATCGTCCGATCACAGAAGTTAAGCAGTGCTTGGCTCGGTTGTATTTGGATTGGGGTCGTCGTACTAGATGGGGTGCATTATGTCAGCTTTGAAGCTGCATTCATCCTCGAATAATTATTTAAATGGAAGTTACTGCATGCAAATTGGGTAATACTTTTTTCGTGAATAAGAATTAATCAAAATTGTTAAAAATTACAATATTTTCAATTTTTTCCGAAATTTCAAAAACATTATTTCATCACAAAATCATTAGAGAACTAGTAGCGAAATCTAAACAATGATTTTTTTAAGGAAAGAAATTCCTAAATTGTTTAAACAAATCATTTAAAAATACGAGATACGAAAAACTAGTAGCGCCATTCGATTCAGCTATAAAATTATAGGAAGTCTATGTATTTCACAATTTTTTATGAACTCAATTGGGGACGCATAGTTAAACAAATAAATGGTCCAGAATTCATATTCATACTATAACAAATTGGGTTACATAGTCATATTTGATGTTATTTTTTCGGTCTATGGATGTTATATCAAAAAAATTTTAATATTGATTTTTGATCGTAAGTTATGATAAAACGTCTCTCTAGCTTTTCTGGGATTCGAATTCACGTCGTCCAATTGCCGGTTTGGTGCTTTTGCCCACTGAACTACGGAGAGTACGAGATTCATTTTTCAGAACCATTTACAAGCGAATTCCATCGTAATTCCTAGTATTGTAAGATTTTCGACTTTGAGAACCATTTGCACAATTACACTTTATGTTACATTTGTTGACGGATATTTGTTGATAATAGTTTTTTCCAGTCCACTATCTATCAATTTTTTTTTTAATATTGAGGAACTGGTAGGAGCACCAGACCGGCAATCTGATGACCTGCGTTCGAATCCCAGCAGAGCTAGACAGAACTTTTTTCAAAACTTATGATTAAAAATCAATATTTAAAAAAGATATTAATAAGACCCGGAGAGTGAAAAAACTAACACCAAATGTAATTAATTACACATATCTGCTCAACAAATGTAACAATAAGTGTAATTACAAAAACTAGTCTTTCAAAATTTGTAAACTTAAATAAGAAATTAACGAAATTTGCTTTCATCCGCCTCAATCTTTTTTGAATCTAATAAGCTTCAATTAAAAAATTTCACTTTTTCATAAATGTGCATAAATAGAGAAAAATTGCTCAACTTTATTTTGTATGTTCTGAAACTGTTTACGAGCATTATAAAGTGGTTTGCGTCGTGTTGAGTATTTAAGGTCATCTTAAATAATGGAGTGACGTGAAAATATGTAAATTCCTGCAGAGTTGGGTGGAAGGTGTGTGGTTGACGGAACAGTGGTAGGTAGCAGCGAGTCGCCTCTGCTCAGGGTTGATGTATGTCCGTGGTGCATGACCCTAATTAATAGGGAGGCCACGCGATGCAACTGTCCGGTGGCTTGAATTATATACGTATAAGAGCGAGAGTGAGAGGAACAGAAGAGACGAAAACCAGAAGAAGATAGAGCGAGATGGAGATTACACACAACACATTTATGAACGCGGTGTAAACACTAGCACGTGGTCATGTGTAATTAGTTAAGTAGGTTGATCAGTGCGTTAAATTGCACATGCCTGAGCAACCAGGTGACTATTTCGTGTAATCAAGAGTGCAGAAATTTCGAACTAATTGGCTTCACCGCCTCTGATGTTCTAAACCTTTCTGTTCTTTCGGAAACACATACTGGGTAGAAATATTGTAGTTGTACCCTGATACTGGGCCACTACCTCTTATTGTGGTGAGCCCAGTGGCTCATTTCTGTACAATAACCCGTGTGGAAAAATCTTCAGGCGCTGGCCCGGCCCAGACCACACCGTCTGATTTCTAGTCTTGACGCTAATCAGATGGTCTGACCTGGACCTGGCCAAATATTTAACGTTTTTTTTTGCTAGCCATATACCAGACCACATGGTTAGCCGCTAGTCATTGGCTGGTCAGTCACTATAATTGGAGGCTGGTCAGCCCTTGGCTGGTCAAGCTGATAGGAAAAAAAGTCTTGGTTTGATAGTTTGAATTTCTTGTTTTCTAACATTTTTGACACCCTGTAACTTTTTCAAAATATGTAAAAAAAAAATATTCTGATCAAACTTCCAAATTTTGGTCTTGGATAGCTGATCAGCTCCAGTCCTGGTCGAGATCTGACCTTCCAGACTGAGCTTAGAGCTTTTATTGTTCTTGGATGGCTGAGCAGCGCCAAACCTGGTCGAGATCAGATCGTCCGGACTAGACAGTATTGAGAAAGCCAGGCCTGGGCCAGACCTGACAACAGGTGGACATAAAATTTGCCCACACGGGAATAATTATTGGCTAAGTAGCGTTCACAACATAGGGTTGGTCATAGTTGATAGCCGGTAGTGTACCAGTAGTGCGCCAGTACAAGGGTGCAGTACCCTGGAAAAGTATTCCCTGCCAATTCCAAGTTTTTTGTCAGGTATAGTTTTTCGTAGTACGATTATGTATATAATTTCGCGAGCTTATTATAAATAATATTTTTTCAGTCCTTGTAAATAACTAAATATATAAAAATAGTGCTATTAATAAGTAAAATAAAATAACTGCTTTTTTCATTTGTGGAAGTAACTTTATTAAAGAATAAGTAATTTCTTCATGGCACAGTTTATAGAGATTTCATTTATATGTTTAATTTAGCAAGCACTTACAAATTATATTACAAGATATTCTTAATAATTTTATCACCATCGAATAATTAGATAAATAATACTAAAAATGAAATGTATCATTTTTTGAATTTTTTCATAAAGGCCATGAATCTCAATAATAATATTAATAAACTTTAATTTGATCTTCATACATATACAATTAAGTGCATACTAAGCCATCCTGTAAAAATTAATGTTTCAGCAAAATCAACAAAATTTCAACAAAATACGTTAATTTTCAACCAAATACTAGAATTTTCAACTGATAAAGATAAATTTTCAACGAAAATTGAATACCATTAAAATTATGTAGGTATATTTAACTGAAATAATTGGATTTTTAACATGAATTTACAACGAAATAGTTGAATTTTCAATTAAAAAAGATAAATTTTCAAGCAAAAATAGAATAGTAACATATTCAGTTTTAAAAATTAATTACCAACAAGAAAATACGAATTTTCAACTAAATAGTTAAATCCAGTAATTTGAAGCTACGTTTACACATGAAAAACATTGTTATTTAATGTTGTATTGCAATTTTAGCACGCTCTCGAAAAAATTCCCTGGCCTAAAAAAAAATTTCCTGACAATTCCAGATTTTCCAGGTGAGTATAGATCCCTTGAGTACAGAATATAGTTATCATTAGGTTCTGGTGGAGTACAGTCCAAGTTTCAGTAGAAAACCAGCTGGTTCAAACTGCGGATAAGAATCATTTGATTGGTTTTCATTAAATAATTTCAAATACATCAGTAAAAAAAAAACTTTATGGTTTCTTTTCCACATATTTCCAAGATTTCCAGTTTTGGGTACATTCTCCTCTTTCCAGAACTTGAGGTTTTTCATGAATTCTACGCTGTCGAATTAAGCTACGATTTATGGCATCGAGATTTATTATCTTACTTTTTCCCTCGTTATACTTCCGACATGGGTTATAGGTTGCGAATCACATCCAGAGAGTCTACTTGATATCATATATATATATATATATATATATATATATATATATAGAAAAGGTTCTAACTATTACGTTTTAAATTTCAGAATATGCTTCCCCTGCTGATTAGCATTATATTGTATTACATAGACATATTACACTAAGATTATTAAAATTTATGAATTCGATCTTGGCTCTTCATGTAGCAGTAGTCAGTTACAAGTCCCAGTTCATTTGTCAGTCTGTCGGTACCACATATGCAACGATCTCTCTTGTGCAACAACTGTGCTGTTCCGAGTCATGAACTGATTCTCCTTAAAGAGCCACACTAATTGACCAAAACAGTGCAGTTCTGCAAACCGGATCATTGACAATCGGATTCCGGTTCAGAGAATTTTTTTGAAAAATGAAGAGATTGTAGCAATCTGATAGCTTCTAGAAATAGGTATTGATTTTTTCCGTTGTTTATTGATTTTCCCAACTTGAAATCCATTTTTGTGATTAACGGAAACAATGCTTGAAAAAAACAGATTGTGTTTTGTCAGCGTTGCCAACCTTGGTGATTTTTCACCATTTTGGTGCCTTTTTTTCTATTTGGCGACCAATTTTTGAGTTTTGGCGACAGAAGACAATTATAGCGATTTGAATTTACTGTTGGCGATTTCCTGGCGATCCGGCAATTTTCATCATAAGTGTTGGCGATTTCCTGGCTATCCAGTGATTTTTAACGAAGTTTACCAGAAGACAGATGTTTGTGTGCGAAAGTGCCCTCGATGTCGGCTATCCTTGCTCAACAAAATCAAAAGATTAACAAGCACCTGCACATCAAATCTTGGACGTGTGGATCTTCTATTAGTGATTTCACAGAAAAAAATTGGGGGTTCACTAAAGTTGCGGCTTCAATAAAAGTTAGTATCTCATAGAACTTGAACTCTAATAGAAATCTGTGGAGACTCAAAAGGGTTCCTTTGAGGAACATTTGAATCTGCTTGAACATGAAGGCGCATTTACAAACGCACTGCTTGCAAAGTGGGGTTGGTAAGTTAGGGATTTATAGACATCGATTAAATCGATTTACAGTCATCGACCGATGACTAAAGACGAAAAGTTTCTTGCATATAAATACGCCTTTATATTTACATTTTACAAGTTTGCTACATAACCTACAAATGATAATTATGAAGTCATTATATATATTCTAATTGCGATAATATTTTGTACTTTAATTCTCTTCATTAAATTATGTCCGTCAGAGTTTTATCACATGTGTGCTTCAACGTAAAAGTTGCTTTATTAGCTAGATAAAATATCAAAGTGGGCAAAGCGCAACATGGGTTCTTTGGGAAAAGTCACTTTTAAAATAGGGTTCCTTTGGAGTTCCAACTGGAATAAACTTTGGAACAAATTTATCGTTTTGGGTTTCTTTTTTTTTGCAGCTCCTCAGAAACCAAAAATTGGTTCGAATAGAAACCGCAGTTTTTTCTGTGTTCTGGCGAATTCCAAATCTAAAACTGGCGACTAAAGAATCCAGTCTGTTGGCAACCCTGTGTTTTGTTAGAATAATATTAAGTTGCGTGACCATAACAGAGTATTCCGTCATCTCTATTCGCCTCTCTCATGACCAATGGATTTTCGCCTGTCCAGCTAATCGTTGGAATAGCCATACATGTGAAACCAACTACCTAACGAGCAGGACATACACGATAGTTGCGCGCGCGTATAGGCGGAGCCGTTTAATATTTGACGTCAGTCCGATGCAAACGGCAATTATCGAGATAAGCTTAGGCTCTATATTATCCTAAGCTCTAAGGGATCTCTATATTACTTTTTCGCTTATCCTTTCTCGCTAACATTATCATGGACCTTGCAATTGTTTGTGAGAAATAAATTTCGTGGGTGAGATAAAGAATTTTTTTCTGGTGATAAATTCCCTTTTTTCAATTTGGTTAACATCAACTCGTACCCCAAGCTTTTGAAATTCACATGTGATGTTAAATGGGAAAAGCTTGATTTTTCAAAAAATCGAAAAAAGCAGTACTTGTTATTAACATTTGGAAATTAAAGTTTAGTCACTTCTTAAAGAACGTTCAAGGAATACTTTCCATTTAATAACTTTTAGTATTTACTCCCCCAACCGCCTTGTATTGAAAATGTCCCAAAGAATGCAAAATAGCAGTTTTATGTCAAATTCATGCAAAAGGCGGTATCTTTTTTAATTTTTGCATCATTCAGTATTTTCATTCAATAAGTGATAAGCTAACAAGTATTTTGTAACTAATGTTTTAAAGTTTGAACCATTATTATTTTTATTATTATTTTTTTCCAGTCAATCGTGAAAAGTCACTATTTTTGGGATTAATGGTACGATTCATGAATGTGAGAAATAAATTTTTTTGTCACACATATTTGGAATTGTTCAAAAAATTTAAAATTGCATCAATTTTTTCCCGCCAAATCGTGAAAAGATAGTATTTTCTGGAATTAATCAGACAATTAACGAATTCTAAGAGTAATATTTTTTAAAGGATATTTAGCGATATAGAAAATTCCAAATTCTTCAAATCTCTTACATTATGTCGCTTATTAATCAGTATTTTTTTATCTCAACGAAATCAATGTGGAAAAAGAACTATCCACAAGGTATTAAAAAAAATGTTAAAAAAAGTGATTATTGTTAAAAAAAATTAAGGTATTAGTTCTCAGATAAAAAAATACTGAATAAAAACCGAGATGTTGAAAGAGATTCGAAAAAACTCGAATTTTCTTCAACTTTCTTATCAGAAGGTGCAAGTGAACGATTATTAATTGTTTAAATAATTGCAAACTATATTTTACGACAAATATCACTCACAGCATTCGTTAACTGCGTTAATACAGTTCCAGAAAGTAGTAACTTTGCAAGTTTTACAGGGGAAAAAATTGTTAAAACAAATGAAATTTTGTTAAATAATTGCCAAATATCTTTAAAAAATATATTGCTCTCAAAATTAATTAATCATGCCAGTAATTTCAGACAATAATAATTTTCCACGATTCACAGAGGAAAAAATTGTTCAAACTAATGAAAATTGTTCAAATAATTACAAAATGTGTTAAACAAGAAATATAACGTTTGGCATTTACAGGGGAAGAAATATTTTAAAATCAAATAATTCAAAATTTAATGTTTTTTTACTGTTTTTTCCATTTTTTCGAAAACCAAGCTTTTTCCATTCAAAATCAAATGTAAATTTCAAAAACCCGGTGCACGGGTTAATGTTGACCGATTTAAAAAAGAAACATAGAGGATTTATTTTTCCAGAAAACAAAACAAATTGGTGGAAATCAATTACCAAAAATCGAAAGTGGAATTTTTACAGGTACAAATTTAGACCACCCTGTTGTTAATCGTTTTAGCTTTTGCAAACACAAGAAAAAACATAATTTTTTATCAGATAGAGCCTTACCTGGTCCTTTTCCACAAATCCAATGAAAGCCGTCCTTTCGATTTCAATCGGTTGTCCCCCTCGATCGTAGAGAGCAATAACAAAATGGAAAAAGTTACTCTTCCTTAAATTGCTCGGAGGCTGTTTCTCGAAATGGGCTCTACCAACTCCAACCCTGCAATTCAAAAAGTAATAAACTATTAGGTTAGTAAAACGGACAGAGAGTGTGCGAAAAATGTATTGGGTACTTTTTTCTTCTTTGGGATTGAAGGACCTTTGCTTTTTAAGGTTTTTTTCTCAATTAATGGATTATTATGTTATATGGCGTTTATTAAATGGACAAACTTGAAGCCGATTTGTCTTTTGAATGCAGTAAGGAGTAAGACTGTCCAGGTCGTGGAAGAGAAAGACAAACGAGGTCGACCACGGGGTAGTGCGCAGGTGGTCCTGACGCCTTAAAATCCCATTAGGGTCTCATGTGCTGAGATTAGGCCACCGGACTCCGGTGCCATCTTTGAGTAATAGCACGGAAAGACCCCCTTTTCGTATGCGTCGCGTGATTTAGTCCGACGTTCTATCTTTATACATTTAGAATGTCAATAGAAAAGGATTTTCAATCAGAAATAGAAAGGTATTTTAATCTTTGAAACTCTAGCTCTTAATTCTTACTTTTGAAAAATTATTTAAGGTCTCTAGGTTGCTTTAAATCAAAAATATAATTTTTTCAGTTTAGATTTATATGACGTAAAAATTCAAATATAAATCCTTTCATTCCTTGGTATGACTTTAATTTTATTGAAGAATAAGCCCAAAATTTTACTAAACAAAATTCTTAGTCCTACAATGATTCCCTGAGACGGCGCCACGACTCCCTAGAGATAAACAACTTCTTTGATAGCATTCACTGCGTGGGCTGCCGAGGCTCTTACAGAGTGCGAGGCGGGAATCGAACCCGCAAGCAGACGGAGTAGGTCTAAACCAAGATGTCTTAGCACCCATGACCATCGCTCACTGAATGAGTAATATGTGTAATGCCAAACTTTTATGAAAATCGAAATGACACATATACTATTTCGATTAGATTTGACAATGTTATACAATTTTCAAGGTTTGACTCAAGTTGTCCCCACATGGGTAGTTCAAAAAATACGTAAAGCTTTTAGGGGGGCGAGGGTCACCTCGAGCGTTACGCTAATGTTAAAGTTACATACACTTAGTATAGAAAAAGCGTTATTTATGGGGGGGGGGGTCAAAATTGTCAGAAAAAAGCGTTACGTATTTTTTAAACAGCTAGCCCCCATATATATTATATGGGCATTTTCAAATCGGTGGGGGCAGCTCTAAATATTATCTGATTGAACTTAAACTTGGTGGGTATCTTTTTCTCCTGTAACCTCACGAAATTATCCACACGGAACGCAAGATTTAAAAAACTTTCTTCCTACAGATTAAGTACCACCCTAAAACAGAGGCGCAATATGTAAACTATGTGGCATTTTATTTTTATTTTGAGAAGAACAAAAAACTTTGACGAAAAGCAATTTTTAGATTTGTTTCTACCTTATTATTCACATTATTTTGTAATACTTTCTCACACGCACATTATTTTAGAATATAGAATTTCATCTGCGGTACATAAAGAATAACCCTAATAATGATACAATTGAAAAATGTTTTCTTGTGGATTGTCAAATATTTGGTTAAATGAACTGTATATTTCCATTGAAAAAACTTTAGTTGTTTTAACAAATTATTTTACTTAGTCTAGCATTGAAAAAATAAAAAAATGTTGATTCTCAATAGACATCCTAATCTTCCGCTTGATCAAAATATGTGTACATACTTATTTAGAATGTATAAATTGTTACTGAATAAAATTAATCGTAATTGGTACTTCACATAACAGTAGACGTGTCCTATAAGAAGAGGCGCGGCATTAAAGGACACGATGGACGATGAAATGTTTCGAACAGCTTCTACTATTTCGAAAGGAACTCGTAAAAATACCCAAATTCTCTGGAGACCTGCCATCTCTCATCTTCGAAACTAAGGGTGCGACTGCTTGGTTACAGTCAAAGTGCAGGAAAGAAAAGGAACAGGCGGCGACAGAAAATGTGAGAGTGCATACCGAAGAACAATTTGGCAACAATTTTTCAAACTGTCAAAATAGTTACCGCTGCAATCCCACGAGGGCACTTTAGTCATTCCGCTGTCCCTTCTTCGAGAAAATACACCATCACGACTATCTTTATCTTTTTCTTCAGAAACTTGTAATCCCTTATAGCCTAGCATAAAAGTCAAAAATGAAGAGTTGAGGAATGCAAATTGTTAAAGACTTCATTTTTCATGAATCCGCAAAACGATTGATGTGAAATTTTCTGTTTTACAATGTAACAATATTGAATAGAGTGTTCACTGCAATAATTTATTTTCAGTGCGTTATATTTATGGCACAAATATATCTTCTGTGGATTGAACGAGAGCGAAACGAGCATTGAAAATAAGCATATAAACTGCGTACTATATACATCAAATGGTTTGTAAAATTTAATGCGGAATACGAGGCACGTTTCGAACGTTCGAATGTAAAGAGGGACAACGAGACGTGCTTTTTCGTGGATCCGGTTGTCGAGTTCGGGCAAGCTGATTTTGTCGCCTTTTTTCCCGCAATTAAGCTAACCACCTGAATATTTAACACTGAGCTAACACACTCTGGCATCTACTCTTAACGCTTTTAAACGCGACTTCTTCTTATTTATCTTAGTGTTATTCTCCTTAAAAGAGCAACTTCAATTGTCAATTAATTTGATGAATCCACTATGCCGTAAAATGGGGCTGAGCAATTCTTTTTTTTCTTTTACAATAAGGTCCAAGATGGAATTTAAATTAGGTATTGGTGCTTCAAATATATTATCTCTTTCTGACCCTCTTTCGTACTGTAAAGCACAGACATACATTAAATTCATCAACAACTATTTATCATCCCTTGAAGTGTGAGCGTCTTTACTCCACATATGGGGCTAAGTTGCTCACTCATAAGAAGTAAAAGAGAGAGCTTGTCAGGAAAACTTAGCAGAAAAAGTAATTTTTTATGAGTTTTCTAATCATTTCAAAGCAAACAGAGTTATTAAAACTTATGGCAATGTTGAATAATCTGCTTATTGTCATCTGTAATCCTATGCAATCTCTATAAAATTTCGGGGAATCCCATGCACTACTTGTAATGTCATGGAGTCCCATACAATCCATTACAATCCCTTGTAATTCCAGCTTTCAAAAAAAAAATAAATAAATAAATAAAGGATTCCTATAATGAATTTCTTATAATTTTTTTCACGACTGTATACAGAAAAAAAGCTACGCTCATTTTAAGTCGGATATTGATTCTCAAAGAAGATGGAGCATTTTTTAAACAAAAGGATATAAATTGAGTTGTTGAATAAAATAAAATTAGATGAAGTTGCCCCGGCAACAGCTGAAGTAAGAATTGAAAAAAATAAAACGCAGCAAAAGTAAGCCTAGCTTTTTGCTGTCTAGAAAAACCATTATAGAAAAGTAGTATATGGAAATAAGTAATGTTAAAATGTAAAAATAATTGATGCAAAAAATAAAGAAACTATAGGGAAATGAATTATTTATTTATCTAAAGTAAGATTTCAAATAATTTCAAATAATTTCAAGAGATTTTACAGGATTCCACACATTTCAAGAAATTTTACAGAATTCCAAAAGAGTTGAATGATTTCAAATGTATCAATAGATTTCAACGAATTTGAAGGAATTCTAGAGAATTTATACAGATTTTATGCGATTTCGTCAGATTTCATAAAAATTCCACGAAATTTTAAATGATTTCAAAGGTTTCCAAACATAACAGGTGATTTTAAGGTATTTCAGCGGATTTCGAGAGACTGCCACGGATTTTAAGACTTTTAAAAGGATTTTATGGTATTTCCAATCATTTCAACTATTTAGCATTTCATCGGTTTTCGAGAGATTTAAAAATATTTCTACGGATTTCAAAGATCATAGAATTTTGAAACATTTTAAGGTATTAAAAAAATTTAAAAGATTTCCAAGTATTTCCGAGGATTTTAAGGGATTCCAAAGGGTTCAAGAAAATTAAACAAATTTTAAGGGATTTTAAAGATTTTAGTAGGATTTCTAAACATTTCAAGGGATTTCTAGAGAAGTTTAGAAAATAATTGAAATCAAATGAAATTTCAAGAGATACCTAACGATTCCAAAAGTTTTAAATAGATTTTGAAGTATTTTAGGGAATTTCACAAGATTTAAAGGATTGTATTGAATCTCCAAGGATTTTAAATTATTTCTACTTATTTCAATGGATTTTTACGATTTCCGAAGATTTCGAGAGATTTTATATAATTTTTTAGGATGTCCAAATTTTTCGAGAGATTTCTAGAGAACTTTGAAAAATAAAGTAAAGTAAATGTTATTTCAAAGGATTCCTAGCGAATTTGAAGATCCCAATGTATTTTAAGTCATTTCACAACATATTAAAGGATTTTATTGAATCGCCAAGGATTTTGAGGGATTTCAAAGATTTCTAAAAATTTAAACTTGGTTTTTTAGGGAACTTCAATGAATAAGTTCATTGTAATTTGTATTGAAGGAATTTCAAGTGACTTCTACTTATTACAATGGATTTTCACGATTTATAGATGCCAACGGCCATGCCACGCTGAAAAAACCAGTTCTCGTGAGATCACTGAAGTTAAGCAGCGTTGGGCACGTTTAGTACTTGGATGGGTGACCATTCGAGAATACTGTGTGCTGTTGGCATATTATGGGTGTGGTGAGCCCAAACTTGTAGTTATTTATAACTACAAGAAAACTATCCACCTAGAAACACTACCCGAATCGGGTAGTGTCACGCCTACCCTGAAAGGGAAATGGCTTAATGGTAATGGTATACATAGAGATTTCACAAGATTTTAAGGGTTTTTAACGAAATTCTAGAGAACTCCAGGGAATTAATTAAATTTTATTTCAAGGCATTTCTATGGAATTCGAAAACTTTAAGGGATATAGAGTAATACAAAATTTTTTAAAGGATTTTAAAGATTTGAAGGTATTTTAAATAAGATTTTGAAGAATTTCAAGGGAGTATTTGAAAGATTTTAGGGGATTTTACCAATTTCAAGGGGTTTCGACGGAATTCTAAAGATCTTTAGGGAATGAATGTATTTTATTTTCAAGGGATTTTGAATGACTTCTACAGATTTATAACTATTTCAAAGATTTCCTAGATATTAAAGGAATTCAAAAAGGGTTAGAAGATTTCACAGGATTTCTATGGATTTCAAAAGATTTTCATGGGTTTCGATGAAATTTCAAGCGATCTTAAAGATATCACGAGAATTCACAGATTTTTCTTGTGTAAAGTTTATCTTTGCGGAAACGATATTTTTGGGTACTTTCATATGAGATTATGAGTGGCCTAAAATAAAACGTTCCCTCGTTGTTTGTCTACTTTTTACAATAATTACTTCAATATTCTTGTATTACGTATTTCAATTCTGATTATCCTATAATCGTTTTCTATATACTGATTTTCTGTAATGAATTTCCTATGATCGCAAAAAGATGATGGGAAAGTCTGTATATGCCTACACATAGATAAATGGATGTTATACTTAAAATCAATGTATTTATGGTAAAATATTCTATGTTCAACTATATGGGACAGCTATCTAGATTCTAGATGTCAAAAGTTAAATTCTGTGGATATTAAAAGATATATGCCAGTATGCAATGCAGATCTTTCTAGCTTCGAAGGTTTTCTTGGAAAAGAAATATGTAGCACTTTTATTAATCATTTTATCATTCTTCAACAAGTTTACATACAGCACAAAACATTCGCTATAAGCTTCATGAAATGAACAACAGATGTCGACAGCATTTTCCACGAAATTGACTATAAGCTTCATCAAGTGGCCGATAGAGGTATGGCGTTCTCCTGCACTCTATCAACGACTTTAACATCTTGGATGTTCAGTCTGACATCTCGGAAGTTTCAGCCTAACATAAAACTATTTTCACACGCAATATTCCAAAAAATAGCTAATGTTACGTGGTAATATCTGTATGCGTCGCAATACTTAAATATCAATTTTTCTCCCTATATACTGATTTTCCTATCGTATTTTTTCGTAAGGGTCATGCAATCTCTATAAAATCTGGAACGATCTCTATAAAAATTCATTCAATCTCATGGAATCTTTTGCAATCGCATGCAACCTTGCAATTAGTGTACACCAAAAATCCGAGTAATTAACGCCTCAACCATTGCAGAATGCAGATAGAATTTCTGAAATACGCTTATCTTGCAACTGTGATTTAAATAGACTTTAATCGCTTCAGATTGGCCTCTACTCATGGGTAACGGGTGATAATAAAAATTCATCTATTAGGCAAAAACTGTATTATCGGTGACCGCGATCAAGCCATTGACCGGCGATAAAACTATCGGTTGGAAGGGTTGTGTGGACTCTCGATGGCGGGAAACTGAATCGAGTGCCACGAAAATGAATAGCGGCAGTTTTGCAGCACATTTGCGAAATAAATGATGGTATC